>KZ538508.1:0-26905 GCA_000934665.2 Catajapyx aquilonaris | reverse complement strand
CCCCCCCCCCCCACCTCACAAATCCCTATCCTGACCCCCGCACCGGAGAGAAAAAAAATGCGAAGAAATTTCGTCAGAAAAATAGTGGTAATCCACCCCACTAAAAGGGCTCTGTTCCCTCTAATGGGGTAAAGCTAAAAATATATAATAATAGTAATAATAATAATAATAATAATAATAATAATAATAATAATAATAATAATAATAATAATAATTTGATAACGATCAAATTTATGGTCCCTGACTTTGCAAATTTGAATGTAATATTGTGTGGGTTGTGCGTTTACCACCTGAAAGGCATGTTGCCTTGTTGTATTGCATGAGAATGAGTAGTAGGTATGCACGTATGCTAGACCAATCTCTCCACTGCCTCCCGATCCCCCTGCCACTCACTCTTGGTCCATTAACCTCCTGAGACCAGGCGTCCAATATATTGGACATCTGGATAAGCTTTTTTGGCGCCAACTAGTGATGCCAACAGAACTGTAATCTGTTGGTATCCCATGATTACAATCTGGCCTCAATAGCTGTAGCCACCTAGTGTCGAATATCTGACTTGGGCCGCGAAAATTAAATCTTGGATAAAATGGCGGATGCCGCAGCTGCTGAAGCTAGGCGCTCACCTTATAAGTTTTATTTTTTTCATCATACTTAAGAGTGCGATTTTCGTCAATGCAGCGAATGTCCCGGGATTCACATGGAATGTGCATTAGGAAATACGAAAAGATGTGTCTGACAATCTTTGTTGCTGTAGAGAATTGGTAATTTTCTTTTCTTCTTGAGACCAAATTTCCATTTAAATGGACATCCGAAAAAAGTTTTTTTTTTAGCTGAATGGGCTGTGACTTTTCTTTAAGTGCCTGTACCTATACACCCACAAGGAAGTGTGCTTTTCTCTACAGTTCAGTTTTAAAATCTAGAATAGCGAGGTACAATGCTAGGAGGTAAGAAGGGAAGGAGCAAGGCCCATGCCTGGAGTGGTGGCCTTTCAAATAGCTTCATATTTATCTTTAATTGAACCGAAGCAGTAGTGGTGGAGTGGTATGGTGTCCGACTGATAATCGGGAGGTCCTGGGTTCGAATCCCGGAGGCCGGCAACCCTGATCATGGTTTTCTGTGGTTTCCCATGGTCTTCGCAGGATAATTCCGGGGTCGTTACCATAATTATAGGCCACAGCCGCTTCCTTCCTTACCTATCCTTGCCTCAATTCCGATGAAAAAGTATAGTAAAAATGGAAAGAGTTCCAGACAAAAAAATTGGGAGAAATCCCCCCCTAATAATGCCCAAGGGCTGATAATGGGGTATCAATTATTATTATTATTATTATTATTATTATCATCTTTAATTGTCTTCTGAGAGGATTTGCTACCAAGAATTCCGCAAATGAATGTAAAAAACATTGTTTGGAGGTTAGAGCACTATGTGAGTGATCAATTGAGTGGCATTTAACTTTTCAACATTTATCCGTTCTGCTTTTGTAGCATCAATTGAGTTCCAATGTTCTCATTGGTTGTTTGTCATTATTTATTTCAATATTTTAGAATTATAATTTTTTTCTCATTTCTTATTGGGAAAATGGAAAATGCAATAGGAACTGACATTGCATTACTCAATAATTCTTCTCGGGTCTCAGGAGGTTAAGACAGGATGCAGGACAGGGTGCTATATGAGTGGACTAGCAGTGTAATGGTTACAGGTTCCCTTTTGCCAAAAAATTTGCATGAATTTGCATGCCTGCTTCAATTTTGCACACAAGTAGCACAAAATAGACCTCCATTTGCCTATGTCAACATTGTGTATCCCTGACAATCTCACAAAAAAAGTGCTAGCCTCGACCTTTCAATTTAGGCATGGAAGGCCAAACCTTGCCATTATTTCCCCCCAAAAAAGTAACACAACACTACCATTTTAAGATTTCAAATGAATTTACTAGGCAGAACCAGCATAATGAGGGGGAAATGGGAAAGGATCAAGCACTATCTCCAGGGAGGGCATGTCAGGAGTGTCACTATGGGGTTGGCCATGAAAGAATGTGCCAGGAGGGAGTTTTTCTTGTCCTATAACATGACTCCTGCAATAATTATCCCAGGCATATGGTACTGTACAGTGTACATTAGCAGGCACCACCAGATCAACTGTTGGTATGTGTAAAAGAACAATAACTAGGGGGGGAAAAATGTTGAAGGCAATTATTGTTCCAATGCGTATTGCAACACTAGTTTGTCATATCTGACCCAAATTGCTATAGCCTTGTACAGTAGGACGGAGCTCCAGATGTAACTTTTGAATAAATTTGTCTCTCTTACATGCCAGTTACATGCCAGCACCAGGTGTTTGCTGATCCCTCCCACAAAAACAACAAATTAGTAATGGGAGTTAAAAGTTGGGTGTAAGATATATTCTTAGACATTCACAAAACAATAATAAAAATTGGAATACTATTTAGCTGTTTTATTATATGTCAATCTCATTTTAGCAATACATATAGTAATTACTTTGAACTTGCTGAATAGTACTGTAAAAATTATTGTGAGGCATATATTATTTTACACTCCTCTCGAAGGTACCAAGTGGCCACACTAGTATTTAATGTATTCAGCAATAGAATTATACTGATGTGACAAGACTTTAAAATGTTAATTATATTGCAGATACCGTTGACAGTAACTGCCCATTGTGATATCAGTACCATTCTAAGGCTAAATACATGTACAAGGTGTTTAGTAATAACACCAACAATTTCTGAGGTGAATTCCTGTGTACAGAGGATCACTTTATGAAGGGATATTTTGTCTTTCCAGCCATATTACCGAGATAATGAAGTGCAAATATTGGGTTTAAACTACATTGGCAGTATTCATTCCTCAACAGAACCTTATATTTCATATTTTAATACAAGGTGTGACAGTGCACGTTTACTTTGTGCTACCATTATGTGTAACAGGCAGTGGTCGTCGACAGAGGGATAGTAGAATGTACCTACCCCAAAGGGCATGGTACTATCGACACTCCACATCCTCAGAGGATTGGTTCTGGGACCTTCCATGGACACCAAGACCTGTGTATGCTCAAATATATGCCAGCATAAGCATATATCATATGCACATCCTCCCATATACATTAAAATCTCTAGATCCCTTATAATACCTAATGCAATGTAAATAGTTGTTGCACTGTTGTGCTTGGTATGCAGCAAATTCATGCTTTGGTTTTCAGAAATTCATATATCCCCCTACCAATATTTTTGATATGTGGTTGGTTGAATCCATGAACAAGAACGACTGTACAATGCATTCCAAGTATTGGGGTCTATTTAGGTATCACAAAGGATCTCTTACAGGCCTGATTTTGCTGTCTCCCATGATAATTTTTATTGGAATTTGTTCCTAATAATATTAGATGAAAAAGTGAAACGAAGTTTTTTAAATATCTGCTCTGAGTAGTGAAAACCTGGGCTTTAAATGAGGATTTGAAGAAAAAACTTGTACTTGAAATGGCCACAGCAGGCACTAGGACTCTTCCAGAATTTTAATTTCAATTTTTCTGGCCATGGAAGACGATGGCAAATATTGTGAGACACATTGTTCATGAACAATAAAAATTTAAAATGTGCATGATTGATGAATGATTCCGCAATTAATGTTTTCCTCCATTGAACAGAGAGCTAAGAGGTTAACCCATTTATTCGTGATAAAAGTCAATCCTAGATGGCTATGCCCAATGCATGTAAAATGCCAGTGTAATTTTATCTACAGTTTAGTGCTGCGTAAGTGACAGATTGCATTTCTCTGGCTAATAAAGAGCTAAACCTAGGGATAAACTGTAAAAAATAAAGTGACCCTCTGCTGCCCAAGGTCACCCCAGAAAGTTGTCAGTGTTATTAGGAAACACACTGTATATGATCAAGAAAATCATACATTTATCTGTAAAAATGTAGGATGAAAAAAAGGTGGTTTTAAAATTCGGACAGGATCTAAACTTCCAGCTAGAAAAATATAGTGCAGTGTTACAACTTATCAGCACCTAATGCAGTTTACACCAACATAAAACCAACTAAACTTCAAATTTAGTGTTCAAGATCATATGATTGTACCTACTAAACACATACGTAATGCCTCGTTACTCTGTTTAACATGATCTTGAGGGGAGTGGGTAAGGAATGTTGCCTTATACTAGAGGCAAACATCATTTCCTGCTTTGTAACAGCATGCCTAATCATCTAGTCAAGTTCATCCTTTTCTTCTGTTTTAGAAATAAAAATAAAAATAAAAATGAGGAGTTAGGTTTACACATTTCAGGTACGTGAGGATACATGTCATGGTGTTCATTTCCCGTAGCCTCCCTGCTGGCTGTAACTTCCATAACCTCCTCCTCCACCCTGGCCGTAACTCTGCCAGCCACTGCCACCTCCTTGCTGCTGTTGACCATAGCCACCATAGCCACCCTTGAAAATGAAAGGAATTAATAAATAATAACACTGTTCTACAAAAAAAGTTTTTCGTTTTTCTGAACATGTGAATAGTGATTCGTAAATATTGCCTTTCGCGCTGATTCCAAATCTGCACTTAGAATTGTGCTGCCAGATACAGTTTTTGATATATCGTCTTAAAGTTCGTAATGGTTGACTAGGGGTCATTCTGAATCAAGTGGGTCGAAATGATCCTGTGGATCGGTCAACATAAGAACTCAACTGAGTGTGCATTGTCGTGGCGCACAGGATGCAATAATGGAATCCGAAGTGATCTGTATGGGCATGCCAGTGTCAGATATAAGTGTAACCTACAACAGATCACTTCTCATTCCAAGATTGCATCCTGTGCACCACACTTGGTTGCACTCTTATGTTGACCGATCTATAGACCACCTCAGATTTTGGTGATAATAATTACAGCTGTCCACACCAATGCCATAACACTGCATATCAAGTTTCAGCCATATTGCGCAATACTGTGGGGAGGGAAAAATTCGCGAAATTTTGAAAAGGGCTGAAAATGTGGCCTTTTTTGCATAAATTTTTTTGGTTCGTGGAAGTGATCAAACACAAAAAACATATCGAATAAAGAGAATCGCGAGGAGAATGCGCCTATGGAGTTAGTTTTCCTCTCAAATGTAACCAGAATAATGTGTGTGGCATTCCATCAGTCACATGCTCAGTACCATGACCAAGTACAGTACCCTGCATTAATGGCTATGCACAGACATTGCCACCTGGCGAGATTGAGCGGAACTAGGCGTCGGTGGGCTGTGTCCAAAATTCTTTGATCTCAAGACCGCTCTAGACAGTGTAAGATATCGCGGTGGATTAACAGGCATTCGCGTGGTCCGTGTAATAACTGGTTCACAACCTCCAACCTCAATACATTTATAGGAATCACAATGGCCTTATAATTCATCCCACAGATATATCTGTGATCTGCTGTGCTCCATCTTTGCAGCAAGCGTTTGAATCAACCGCGATATCTTGAGCTGCCCAAGTATTTCAGACGCAGCCCACTGACACCTAATTCCGCTCGTTCTTGGACAGGTGGCGATGTATGTGCGTAGCCATTAATGCAGGGTACTGTACTTGGACCCCAACAATTGAAGACCTGGAGGGAAGAACGCTCACGGTCCACTTTTTGTTAAAAATTAGTTACATCTCTCGGGGAGGTGTGGTGGCCGTGATGGTAACGTGTCGGCTTGCTAAGTGAAAGGCCCCAGGTTCGATCCCCGCCTAGGGAACTTTCCTTTCACCTGCGTCAGGAGGGTCTCTGACCTGCACCAAGGAGGTGTCTGGCAACCTAACCTCCTGGGGAACAGCACATGACCCCTTTACAGACATTGCACTTGCACCCTATGTTCCCTCCTCAAAAATCCCTATCCTTACCCTACATCCTTGACTCCTTGCACCGGTGAATGAAGTTAATATATGAAAATTGAGTGAAATGGTGGTATTCCACCCCCCTAAAAAGGCTCAGCCTTATCACGGGGTAACGTAAAATAAATAGTTACATCTCTCACAAGATACTTTCACTAGTACAGAATATGATGGTCTGGTCATGGTTGTGGAGTAATGATCATAGGTCACAATGGAAGGTCCCAAAAGTGGGATTTACAATGAAACCTTATGGGCCTTTGAAATTTAAAATTGGAATATCTCAGTTTCACCTGAGGTGGACCTTGATCATTCTTCCCCCAAGATCTTCATTTAGTTATGTATTTGCTCAACATCAGCCATATTTGGTGACAGTTGTTGTCACACACAAGGTTTAATATGTTTAGTTTGAAGCCTGGTTCATGCATGGCTCGCGAGAAAATAATGGACATGTTTTGCAAATATACCATTAATTTTGAAGGGCCCAAATTCTTGGACACGAGATGGATGGAATGCCACACCCACTTGATTCGGATTGACCCCAGGGTTAGAAATTAGCTGTCGCCAGTTGCATTTCATGACTTAAAATTATCAATTGGCGATCGAAGATAATAATCTAGTTACCACTTCTGGCGACTAGCTTTTCCTCTCAAAATTGCATTTCTGTCAATAATAAAATTATTGCTAAGATTCTGGTCACATTTTCAATTTGTTTCCTGCTGAAGCTCTTGGTGACTGTGGTGTTGGCGCACAATTATAAATTAATATTTAAAATGTGACCATGTCTAAAACAAGAATGGCGACTAGACATTCAGTTTTGGCGACCATACCTTGCTTTCATATGCCACTTGGTGACCTGCTTATGTGTCCCAGTTTCAAACATTTTTTAACCCCTACTCAACCGTTCCCAACTTTAAAACGATACATCTCAAAAACTGTGCCTGACAGCACAATTATAAGTGCAGATTTGGAATCAGCGGCAATAAGCCTTAAAGAAACACACATTGTTACCAGAGAAATAATACCCTTGTTGAACAGTGTAATTGGTTACCCCACCCCACTGCAACTCCTTTTTTTCATATAGGTTTCCCCCTCAGACCCCCATAACCTTACAGTGGCATATCAGTAGTTAGGTGGGTTGCCGCTTCGCTTTAGTTTCGGCAGTTGACCCGTTCCTTCAGTTACTTTAAGCCCCAGTAGGCACACAGGTGGTGGCAGAACAAGGTGGACCAAGACTCCCAAACCACCTATTCAAATGTAGTAGTTATGGTCCATTTGTTCCTTTGCACTGCCAGGGGTTGTTTGCATCCACCTTCTCATCATCTGTTCTGAATAATAGTAATAATTTTGCCGCAGTGTAGGGGTGTTGTTCCTCGATTTAGTGATCAGCGAGCGGGTGGGACTCTTAAAGATCCACGAGATAAGAGGGCAAGTTTCCAGACCTGTATATATATACACCCACTCCTCGACCGTGGGTGACGATTTTAACTGCCAGACTTTATTTAATAACTGCCATTCCAATGGATTTTGGCAGGGGAGGAGGAAGAAAAGGAGAAGAAAGAATGTGAGGACCCTGAGAAAACCCCTGTGGACACAAAGAGAACCCATTAAAACTTTTCGTATAAGGAAAACGAACTGCGGATGAAACTCAGGACCTCAGAGGCTGTGGCCCTAACCATAGCACTGTACTGTCCAGTAACAGGCAGTCATTGGTACTGCTTCCATCAAACATCAGTAACACTGGTGCTGGTAACAGTCATTTATAGAGGGTGTTTCTTACTACTGTAGTAGGGGCACTGGCAGACAGTGTATTCCTTGGCCCAACACAAGTCCAAAATGCAACTCTTAACAATGTATACAGCAATGGATATTTGGGTTCCTGAGACAAATGCACCCACCCACCCAGCATGAAAGCATGCTTGTCAGCTGTGACCCAACTTCCACATCCTTTTTGATCTATCAAAGATGAACTTTGTAAATGCAATTTTGAACATTACATGTGAAGAACAGACCAGCAGGGTGTTTTAGCAGACCCCTTTGAAAATTTTCAAATACAAAATAGAACCTGCCCAATTAGGGTTAATTTTATTCATCATTACCCTCAATTAACCTATGCCTATCCAGACACACAACTTAGCGTCAGTAGTATGAACATTAGTTTCGGTTATGGAGTTAGCCCTCATTTACATAAACTACCTCTACTGTTACTCTTAACTAATGTTCACACAACTGGCCCTTGGACTCAGCTATACCTGTGGTCTTTACACATGAATGCCGAGGCTAGAGGCTCAAGACACCCTTCCACTTACAACACTCACCCACTACTATCACACATTGCAGGGATCTAATAAGTGCAAACTTCTCTCCAGAAAGCTTCAATTGTGGGTTCCCAGGAAGCAAAGGGTACGAGCAATCAGTTGGCAGATGGCAGTGATTTCACCAATCCAATCCCATCATGGGACTCCACAATCAAGAATAAAAATGGCCTGAGGGGAAGTTTGCATTTTCCAGATAGATGCAATATGCTGTAGTAAAAAATACCCTGTATCGTTACATAATTATTTAAAATAAACACTTACTTGTCCCCATTGCTGTTGTCCTTGTTGACCATAGTAACTACCACTACCTCCACTGCCTCCTCCTTGGTAATACTGCTGTCCCCAACCTCCCCCACTTCCGTATCCTCCGCTGCCATAGCCTCCTTGCCCTCCATAACCACCTTGCTGTCCATAACCTCCTTGCTGTCCGTAACTTCCTTGCTGTCCATACCCCCTCCATCCTCCTTGCTGCCCCCCTCCATATCCAGAGCTGCTCCATCCTGGTTGGTAACCTTGACCTCCACTGCTCCAACCTCCTTGGTTCCAACCCTATGAAGACACCCAAACACATTACCATTCTCTTCTTTAACCAATATTTTCAGCTTAGATGATATCGCAATGGTATGTCCAAAATTGGATTCAGCTTCCTGGTTGATCCTCACCCTTCCAGATCCTCCTTGGTTACGCATACCAGATGATGGACTGCCTCTCATCCCACGACTATTTCCACCATGAGGAGGTACACCCCTGCCAGGAGGCAGAGCAGGTGGGCCGCCTCGACCCCCTCCACGACCCCATTGGCCCATGGGTCGATATGGTGGCCTACCAAACACAGCACAAGTTTTAAAACTGAACACTGTTGAAAAATAGAGAAAATAATTTTGATGGTACTAACCCGCCTCTTGGCATCCATCCTCCACGTCCACGCTGCATGTCACCTGTACATGAACACAAAGAAGGTTAGAGATTCCTGGGGTGCTACATGTGGCTATTTTAAAAGCCAAAGAATTGCAAGTTCATAACCTACAAGCACAAACTTTCACAACTCAGAAAACTAAGAAGGAAAAACTGAGCTTTTCTTTTTCATCTATCATCATCATTATGAACAACTTTTACTAAAAATGACAATGGTAAACAGCAAAAATAATTCCTCATGCAAATCCTGTGTGTGAAGTGAAGGACATTCTTAGAAGGGTTAAATCAAAAGACACTTCAACATACCTCGTCCTCTCATGAAACCAGGCCTTGGTGGCCCACGATTGTTTCCACCACCATAGTTATTTCCACGAAACCGCTTTGAAGAGCCCCCATACCCTGCTCGTGACCCCTCCTCGTTGTACTGCTGCACCAGGCTCTTTGATGCATCGTCTTCTAGCTCAATGAACTGCACCTCCTCAAAAATGTTGCCCTTCTCCGGCAGCTTGAAGTTGGCTGATATTGTGGGAGGGGAAATCAATCGAGTCAAATGTCAACACCTGAATGAAGCATTAATGCCGAAGTAGCACTAGTTGGGTTTATAGTGGTGAAACAGGTGCATAACTCAGCTGCCACAACAGGAGTTTCAGATGTGCATGCTCCAAATTAAGATGGCTTTGTGCCATTCTCATTTAGTACACACATCTGAAACTTCATAATGTTGACCATCCAACATGTTACAGTGAACAACCAGTACCAAAAAAAAGCAGAAAAAATAACATAAACCAACACAAAAAAAAATTGCTGAGCCAATCATCATGCTTTGCATATAGGTATGTTAAAATATTTTTGGTAGGCTGTAACATACACACCTCTCAAATGATCAGAAGCATTTTTTTCTCTCTCTCTCTAGTTTTGTGAGGATGAAGGGAGAAGTTGGGATGTTTCAATGAAATTTTTTTTTTCTCTTTTTTTTCAGACTGGGTGCCAAGAAATTTACCTTTCATTTCGAGAACTGCCGTGTCAGGAACGTCTTTGCCTTCCTCCTTTTCTCGCTTCTCACAACGCCTCTTGAATTCCTCATCTGATGGGACAATTACAACCGCCCGACGTATGAAGCCCTCAAACCCCCTCATTTTGCGCCTTTGGGCCGACGGATACACATTCGTCTGCACGGGAAATCAGTTGCAGGGGAAAAATTGGGGGTAATTGTCCCACTGGAGCTCAAGAGTAATGTCTGGGGCAACTCCATTACCCTAAACACTTACACATTGAGCCCCTGTCACGTTAGTCTCTGGAATGATAAGTCTTACAACATAATTTATTATGGGAGCCTCCAGGACTCCTTTTAAATCCTTCTTTCCCACTCCCAATTTGTCTCTGGGAGATAGAAGGTTTTTGAAAATTCATTTTCCCTCCCCTTCCTAACTCTTTCTAGTAATATTGTATTAGCCACTTTCCAAATTGGCTTTATTACCTACAAAATCTCATAGCCTATTAGTCATGATTTTCTCATTACCATGTGGTTTATCAATACTCAAGCATAAATAATAAGCTCATTTGTCACATGCTGCAGATTTCAAAATTTATGTCCAGCACTTTGCAAATAGGCCATATTTGCACTAAGCACATACCGAGAACACCTGAGCCCAATGTCACATTTCACTTAGGATAATGTTAGGAAATTTGTAAAATTCCCCACGAGTTACTAACATGATACTTTAGAATGAGTGTGTTGTCACATCAAGTAATTTTTTTTCTTCAAAACCCCTAGATTAATATTAAGCACTAATGACTTCAGTCCATGCAGTTCCCCTTGGAAGTGAGGTATATTTATTCCCCCACATAGGCCGAATTCTTCCTAAATGGCCAATAATAAGATTTACAAACCAAATACACTCAACACATGGATAATTAATGTAGTTAACTGAGCAGCCAAAAGAACAATTAGCCTCCAAATGAATTGCTTCACTTCTGCTGACAGAATCTACAAAGAAGCGCTTAAACCAACCAGTCAATATGCTTTAGTAGTTCATATACAAGTCTGACATCTGGCATATACCATGGCATCCACAATGTCAACTTGGACACAACTAATGGTGTACTGACTCACCAGTCAGTATGAGTGGATATGCTGGTTCATCTGGCAAGTGTATAGTTATATATCCAACATACAGGATGGCTACAGTCAACATACATTAGGTATGGAAGCCTAGATATAAATGCATATTGATTCTGTGTAACTGTTCCACAAAATTTCCCTTTATCAAACAGACTACACCCGTGAGATATTCCAATATGGGAAATGCCTGTCTTTTTTTAAGGCAGGGAGAGGGAACAGTGAGAGAAGAGTAAGAAGAAAGGAGGAGGAAAGCAGAAAAGCACATACATGCTTGTATTTCAGATTCAACATTTCAAAACAGTTATTAGGACGCAATGTTCAATTTCTGTGCTGGCACATTTTCCATTCTTCTTATGCCTTAACATTGTTAAACAAAAAGGTCAAAGATTCCCTTGATTCACTAAATCTAATTTGGATCGTAGTGCGAGACCATTTGGTCAATTGACTGCAATTTTGTATGCAAAAGCTAGTGTGGAGGTGCTGACATTACAATAAAGGTACAACATGACCCACTTAATACTTATAGATGCCTGTCTCTCTGCATACTCTGTTGCCCCATGCCCTTCAAACCCAGGTATTCCTCAATCTTATGAAGTGGTGCAATTCACTACCTGCAAGTGCATTGGAGTTGCATCAAGCTGCATGCATTTCAAGAAGGTATATATATTTTGTTCCTTCTTTCTGGGCCATTGGTTCATACCATGGCACGCACATGGAATAATTTTTAAATATGTGTTGCATTATATTTCTCTGCCCAAGCCACAATAATGTCACATTTTTAGGAGGTTCCAGTAGTTTCCAGGAATATTGTGCCACACTATAGTAACCTGACATGACTTCCTGATTTTATTTTTGCTGAGTCAATCTAAGGAATGAGTGTTCCATGGAACTCAGGCAATTGATGCAGCACAAGAAAATATTACAAACAAAGTCAGGTAAACTGGACCACCTTTAACAATCACTTCACATTTGAATATGCCTGGAGAGCAGGGTGGTACCTTTCAGCACAATTCATGTTACTGGCCTGCCAGTGAACGGGCATCTTCCATGGCTACCCCTGTCACTTATTATGAATGAACTTGCCTCAAGAAATTGTGTGCAATTCTTATTATCGGATTTGTAGAATTCGAGGTTCTCTTTCCAGTGGAACAAAAAAAAAAGGTCATCCTTATTTAAAAAATATTTAAAAAACCCAGCCCACCAGTGTCCCAGAAGTTGTTGCTTAAATATTGGGCTCACAGTTAATTGACAATTCCATAAAACCACTCATAAAATATAATGATCCGACATTACAATTGGTGCTACATGTTTATACTGACAACTGATGAATCAGCTATTACAGCATTGTCAAATTTCAGGGCTGGTCCAGTATCAACCTTGCTCTGGTTTACATGCAACTAGTCAAAGTTAAGTGGGATGCAGTTCTAAATACCACAAGAGTCAGCAAATGCTACTCAGTTTTGGTTAAATTATACAGTAATTGCACCCACAGCTTTAAAAGTCAGGTATTTTCATACACTACTTACATTTTGGCATAACTTGAGCACCATTACCAAATTTTAAGAAGCCTTACAAAAAAAAAAACACGACTAGACATTTTTCAGATTCGCAATTCACTTAATTTCCATCTTAATTTTATTATAAAAATACCTACATCATCGAATCTGATAGGAAATTCAGGATTGTCACACCAACTGCATGATCATAATAATTATTGTCAGACCCTAAGCATATTCCACTCAAAGGCATATAAAAATTAATATTTACCATGATATTTACAAATGTGACAGGCACCATCTCTAGTTCATGCTGGCTACTCTCACAATTTTCATCCCAAGGTGAGCATTCTGAAGATGTAACTTAAGGTTGTTAGGTCCATCGAGTAGCAAATAACCTCACTTCACATTATTCATACAATGCCAACACATTACTCAGGAACAAGAAGGCTAACATGTTGTTTCATGACAGGCTAATTTCTCATTCTTGTGAATTATTTGCATCAAGTATGGTTTTAGCATGTATATGCCATTAATAAACACATATTATGCATGTTCAGGTGACACTGCCATAGAAGAGAGACACTTACCTAATGCCTCCATTCATTTACATATCAGGGATTTTCAGGCCTATGTTCAAGTTGTCAGTTGGGGTATTCCAAGACACAGTCCATATCATGCATTTCCTAACTTCCATTTCCTAATTTAATTCTGATGAAGGAATGTGACATCAGCAACTCGCTTTTAGACCCTCAAGCAATATGTGCCATTTAACTCAGGTGGATCACATATCGCAGGGTGAAAATTACAAGGTTGTAACTGCAATGAAAAGTCAATGTAGTTGCAACCTTGTAATTCTCACCCCGCGATATGTGAAGCTCTTTAGTGCAGTCTTCAACTGGAAAAATGCATCCGTGTTTACCACATTTTCTAAAACTGGCTTCCTAGGAGCTTCAAATCTGAAATTCCAGACCTTGACTACTAAATAACAACTTAGAAAGCCATCACTTACCACCTAAAATTGTAATAATTTATATTCTTGAAAACTGCCTATTACACCTTCCCTTGTGCTATGTGGTAATATGTCCTTAATTCTACATAACCTTATTATTATTACTGAAATGTACCGGGAATATGACACAATCACCAGTTTCTCTAGTGGGCTTAAATCAATGGAATAGGTATTAATTTTCTTGTGCTTAATCCATTATCTGCCAGCTTCTTGTAAACAACACTGTGGCTTCTTGCCAATGCAGGCAGGAGGTTTATGTTCGTGTACACAATCGATAAATTGAATAATATCTTCACTAATGCTGACAGCATCCGTATGACATGGAGGTTGACCTAAACACCAACTTAGCCTAAGGTAACAGGCAGTTTTCAATAAAATGTTATTCTTAATTATGTAGCTCTCTTTTCCTTACATACCATCTCTTACAACCTATAAATTTCTTTCCTACAGCCGTGTAGCTGAATCACATATACAAATATACTTGGGAGTCTTTCTTTCGTTGAACTTCTCCCTGGTTGTGGTATATGTCACTACAGTATAACTACTGGTTCATTTACACTTCATTTGGATCTAATACTCACCTATTAAAACTGTTGCATTTGACCACATGACTTTCAATATAATAAAGGGAGCTTACCGTATGTGAAGCTGCATGTTATTGATGTACTACTGTAAAATGGGGGGATTAGTAGGTAACACCCACCTTGTCCTTGTCGTAGATTCACTTCCAGTCAACCCAACATGTTTGTGTAGTACTTACCACACCTTATACTTGAATTTTCTTACCGTAATTCATATGTAACAGCTATTATTTTTCACAATGAGGATCCCAGTCACCACACCAACTTACATATCTTACAACTAAACATCATAACTGTAGGCATGTGAGACAGCATGCTTAGTGCACACAGGCTAACACATAATACTAATTAGACACGATTCTGTATTCATAAACTCAATCTTACCATTAACACTAAACATTCATATTTGCTGGCACCTATAAAATAGTTTCAGTAACATAGTAATGCTAATGATGTCAGGGTGGCAATAAGGGTAACTGTAATATGCAAATATTTACTGAGGCAACTGATCAACACACAAGCTTGTAATTGGTTGTCCTTTCTAAATAAGTGTTCATAAACCCCATACTTTGCTAAGTCAAGTTAATGTCATATGCCACAAGGTAGACATTCATTAACTGTACACACTAGACCAGTGTTCGTCCCAACTTGTTTCGTTTGCTGCATGTTACAGCAAACAATTTCGCTGTACACTTCTCTGCCTGCCAAAAGGTTAAATGACAGGCTTTCCAAGAGAACACAATTACCATATCATCCATATGATTTTCAAAGAAAGGTAGTCCTCGACATACACGTTTCAGTGTATTACTACTACTATTAATACAATTATCAATAATAATGCCAGAAAAATATTTGCATTACACCTACAGAACAGTGTCTGCTGCCCGAGCCCAATTTTCTTAAAATCAGTATCATTCAATGGTAAATTTTTGGTACAACAGAAAACGGTCTGTAACACTACATGTGAATGGGTCGCTGAATACTTGAGTGGGAGATGATGTGTAAACAGTTTACTGGCTGTACAGGCTAGCCAGTTCCATTAGGGCTGGTTGCACCGGCGTGGGGGAAGTTTTCCCGGGCCGGTAAGTGACGGTAAACTCCCCGGTAAGTGCGAAAAGTGATGCGCCACCTCCCGTTTTCTCTTCCCGCGAGCTTTACCAAGTGGGTAACTTTACCCCACCTCAGGAGACCCGGAAAGACACTTCCCCACCCGGTAATAAGATTGCTGGGAGCCAGCCAATAGTGATCTGTATTCGGGAAAAACATTGACAAATATCATTTTGGGGGGTTTTCGAAGTCGCTGAGTCTGAATCTGATGTCAAAAGTAATAAATTCTACTTATTTAAATATGGCGGAAACAATGGGGCGGCGAGTTGCTCAGTACAAATTTGATAGGCCTATAAAAATGTAAATCAAAATGGCGAATGCAATATGGCAGAAATTTCAAATAACGTCTGATTTACGCCTACTATCCATTTTTTAAATATTGGCCTCTGTGTTTGACTCAAAATAACTCCCAGGAAAATGGTCCAAAAAGTAACATTATAACCTACATCGTTAGAAAGCTAGTTTAAATCCACGTTACATGCATGCGAGTTGTTTACCTAGCTTCATTGTGTAATTTTTTTATCCCAAGAAGAATATGGAAAGGTGTCATTTTTTTACTACAGTAGTTGTTGACGTTACGCAGCAAAATGATTTTTTATGACACTTATTGGCGGCCAAAAAATTCCCTGTGAACCCTGGATAGTGCAAATCTTGGTCTATATATTGATATATTTGAAACTTAGATATCACCATTTGTGTGATCACAATTAGGTTAATTGCACACCTCAGTTATCTCAGCTGTTTCTCATCCGAATTACTTCACGAATGTATCGATGGCAAGCCAGAAATGTGCGTGATAAAATTACACCATCCTCTACTACACTAAAATTTTTAAACGTATTTAAAAGTATCACCGTGTATTCCCGCCAGAAAGTGGGCCAGGTACTTGTCTATTAAAACTTGCCAAAGCAATACTTGTAAAAATTATACAATTTTATGCAATTTTATCACGCACATTTCTGTAATGCCGTCGATACATTCGCGAAGTAATTCGGATGAAAAAACGGTCGAGATAACTGAGGCTTGCAATTAACTTAATTATGATTACACAAATGGCGATTTACCGTTCCCGAGATAGGGCCCTAATACTGTATATTCAGCCAAATCTCTATCTACTCTGTCTATCTCTCTTCTACCTACTTCTATTTCATCTATCTCTGTTCTATCTCTATATTCTCTATCAGAACGTATGTCCGTCCCCTCCCATTTCCTGCGTAAACATCAGTATACCCCATAAATGGGAGCATCAGTGATACTGGATAGGGTACCCTATCCGGTATCCCTGATGCTCCCTTTTTTATTTTTAAATCATTGAATCAACGTCCATAACTGGCCACGAGTTGGTTGCATATGTCTGTACAACAATAGAGTACCACCTCTAAAGCAACTCATCAGATCACCATGGGCAGCGCCATGTTGAGCCTACATCACTTTTATGATGCAATCAACTCCTGGCCAATCCGGGCCCTCGTCTCTTGCACTGGTAGGCTCCCTGCACTGCCCCCCTGGTTCCTCCTTACCCGTCCACTTATTTGCCAGCTGGTTGGCGAGGTGCAACGTTCGACTCTGGAAAATGTCCCTTTCCTACTCCCCCTCCGGCAAACCAGTTCCCCTTCCCCGGCTCTTCCACAGTGCCAGGGCAACCGGCCCTTAGTCAAGCCAATAAGATCAGTGACAGCAGCAGGGGGCAAAGAATAGCTTTTCCAATTATATATTAGTCCCTTACTAAAGCTGTCCCATCTTTTCCCAGGTGATTGTAGAGTTTTGTATGTCTACACTTATTCCCAACCAAGAAAAATAAGAGTAACCGTGGGAAAAATTGGCATACACATGACATGAGTAAATCACAAGGCAGTGAGGGACAAATAAGAAGAAAAGTAAACATAAATCAGCACCCCATCAGCTGGTGTTCTAATTGGCTTGGCCAGATGCACCAGCTACTCTGCATGGCAGCAGGTCGTCAAGCATACACATACTCCCATTCAAATGTACAACATTTGGTAACAGCATCTTGGGCTCCTTTAAAAACCACATAATTTCATCATCAAGGCCCGTTTCTCTCTCTCTCTCTCTCTCTCTCCCTCCCCCTTTCACATACCAACATTCCTAGTCAAATGAGATAGGTTTTTTTTGGAAAGCTGGCTTGCGCAGCAAGTGAATTTCCTGCAGCCCCTGGACACTACCCCTATAATCATATCTTATCACCTGCGGGGGCGTTTTGCATGAGGTGCTCACCTGAGAGCGCCATGAGACCTTTCACGGAACAATTATGTGGCGACCCTACAGGACTACCCTGAACTTTATAGGTACAAAAGGGAAGCGCTACATTGGGGGACCCAACATGGCCACCGGCGACCATGTTGGGGCCGCATGTAATGCTTCCCTTTTGTACCTATAAATTTCAGGGTAGTCCTGTAGGGTCGCCACATAATTGTTCCGTGAAAGATCTCATGGCGCTCTCAGGTGAGCAGCTCATGCAAAACGCCCCGGCTGGCGATAAGAGGGCGTGACCAGACCTTAGTATTCTAAGATTATGATTTCCTGGAAATATCAAGGCAGAGTAAAAGGTTTCAGTGCTTGATTCAGTTGAGAATAATATTTATAGCTGTATCACATTTTCTGGTCACTGGCAACTTCTTCCAAGCCTTATAACACTATACGGTACAACACTTTCATCTTACATTTACCTATAATTACGTGTCTCTTAATTTTATATCCATTTCTTTAGGTCAGTTAATTGTGAACTTCAAACTGTCAAAATCAGCACTACTCTAAGGCCGCGTACATTGTAGGATCCTTTACCTAACTTCTGACTTATGATTAATAGGCCCTGCAAAACTCCCATTATCTCTCCAACTCCATGCCCACCTCTCACACCAGATGGCTTATTAATCACAGTACCTTGGCTTTGTGGCCACACTAATATTGACTAATCATTCTTTTCAAACAACTGTATTGCAGGGTGAAGAAAAAATGGCATCTAGTCCAATAGACTAGTGGGACAAGACTCGAGTATAGAGTTTGAAGGGATCGACATGCAAAAAAAGGCTTTGGCCTAGTTGCACCAGGTCAGATATCTTCAGAACCTAGGATTCTTCATGAACCTGATCTCTCATAGAAAAACTGGTATGACCAGGTTGCACCAAACTGTCAAATAAAAATTTTGGCAATCAAGGATCTGATCTTCTTAATGTATCTGACCTGGTGTAACTGGCCTGCAGCAAACATATTTTGATACCACTTAGGCCTGAATCAAATTCCTGAATCAATCACTGTCATCCTACTGGGTGCATTCTGAAACACATCCCCTTCGCCTGAAGTTGGCATTTACCTACATGCCGTTATCCACATAAGGGACATTCACACACACCACTAACATCATGATCTTCCCCGAGAAGATCATGATTTCTGGATGGTATCATCATGATCGTGGGAAGACCATTCACACGAGTCACGTACTTTTCGTGAATTTCGGTAGATGGCGCTGCAAGCACCCCCTCCTACTTGGCAAAAAAATTACTCTCGATTCGGCTAGCGGCAAAAAGGATGGGTGACCATACGATAGGCCTGGCTCAAATAGCATGGAGGCATGTTATCTACATTACTGCACAGGTCTTGGCTGCCCTCAGAGCGAGGCGGCAGAAGGGGCCAAGTAAAGAGCCACCATGTTGCTTGGCTAGGAACTGGTCTGGAGGGGGAGTGACATCAGGATTGTGATCAGTTTCCTGGTAACCAGCTTGTACAAGTTGGTTTCCAGACTTGGTTCCACCTTCGTAGTAGTGATCGGCAAAGGGAATGGCACGTCTGAACACGATAATCATCGATAATCTTCTCGGGGAAGATCAGGATTTTCGTGCCGTGTGTGAATGGCCATATATAAGATTTCTCATGCACGAAGAGCCAACTGATGCCCAGATCCGAGGAACGAGAAAAAGTAGAAAATTTTTAACTTTCCAAGGGACCAGAGGGGCCCTGAGGCGACATAGAGTCCGTCTCGACAGACAAGATGCCTCCCTCACGAGGACTCTTGTCCGAGAAACTTTTATGTCGATAGCGGCCTTAAGCACGTTGCCTCTGGGCATGGAAAAATGATAGTTGCCCTACTTCCATGTAATGGTGAGGCAGAAATAAAATACCTCAAGATACTAAATTGTGTGGTAGCAAGGTCCCCAATCTACTCCCTGATGAAATGAAATTAATGACCAGCGAGAAGTGCATTTCACACAACTGGTTTCAACTATCAGTACAAAGCAGTTGATGCTAAACGCTTTATCAACTATGTAATACAGCAGTAATTGCATCTGCATATCTTAGCACTTGCACTCATTATGAAATAATATGCTAATTTACCTAGTGCCACAAAGTAACACGTGTAACCTTGATAGTTTCAATAACATTCTCAAGAATTACAGACCAAATGAATTCTTAGAAGGTAATTTTCTGAAATTCATT
Source organism: Catajapyx aquilonaris (assembly GCA_000934665.2). Classification (NCBI taxonomy): domain Eukaryota; kingdom Metazoa; phylum Arthropoda; class Diplura; order Dicellurata; family Japygidae; genus Catajapyx; species Catajapyx aquilonaris. The sequence continues at coordinate 7,047 of KZ538508.1, read as the reverse complement.
AGAAGTATGGTCTGCAAAATGTTTCCAAGAATCACTGCAATATCTTATCCTAATTATTATTTACAATGATAAAAAAACCCTACAAAAATGGAATGTAGACCTACACCTAATCACTATAGATAACAAGCAACTGGGATCACTCATTGGGGCTTAATATGCACTTTCCCGTATCCTACCAATGCAATGTAACAGTGACAAATGACCTAAACAGACCACTGCAGTGGATTCTTACCTGATCTAGAATGTAGTTCCTTCTCCTCTTAGCAGCCATGTCCAGAAGACGGTTCAAGCACTTAGTGCACTTATCAATCAGCACATCCCATCGTCCAGCATAGTTCCTCTTGCGCACCAACCCCATTACCTACGACCAAGAGTTAATTCCTTTAGCTACAAATCCAGAATGGGTCGGTGCAGCAACATGTTTGTGCAGATCAAACATCAGTTAATGCAGAGTCGACAATTTCTGTTTCAGTAACTGGCGCTGCAAATCATTCATCACAGTCTGATCATCTCTGGTTTGCTATTATTGTCAGTCATATTGTCTTAACCCTTCAACTCCCATGGTAAGAAAATTGTATGTGTGTGACAGCTGGAAATTAATTTCTAGTGAGAACATGAAGAACTAAAGGAGTTTTTCAGCCTTGACATAGAGGACCAATGGGGTATTAGTTATGTTACCTGCCATTCAACTGACTTCCAGCTCCACTGGCTCTCGGAAAAACCCATTACATCCGCGAAATCAACATATTCTTACCCAATTTTTAGAGACCAACTTACACAGCCTCTGTTGTCCCTTTATAAAACTTCAAGCAACTGATTATGCAATTTTTAAAATCCTTACCTTCATCTTATCAATCAAATTGTTGGTCCCAAGCACATTGTACTTCTTATTTGGGGTTTTCCTGCAGCATTCATTAGCCCAGGTTGTCTTGCCGCTTCCAGGCAACCCACACATCATCAGCATCTAAAAAAATTTTTTTTAAACAATCCACTCACACAAATTAATGATTTTAGAACCAACACTAAGATCTTTACCTCACAATCTGATCGCTTCTCAGGTCTTGTCATCCCTCGAACCCGATTCTCTACAGGAACCTTCCCAGCAGGCTCATATCCAACAGGTGCGGGGAACCACGGCTCATCTTGTCCAAAATTAACATCAAACTTGCTATTCTTGCTGAGGATGTGAGGAAACAGGGGTCTGTTGCCAAGTTCTTCCCGTGACACCTCAAATGCCACCCCTTGGGACTCTCCATTACAAGTAAACTCCATTGTTATTGGATCAGCATCCAGGTTCTGGTGGTCAAGTGAGAATGATATTGATTATCCTTCCATGAAACTGATAACACTTTTGTTTCCACCAGAAGTTAATCACATATACATGACACTGCAAAAATTATTGCTGTGAGGAAAGAACTTCAATTAGTCAAGAATATGTACTGTGGTTTCAATGTATAGTGTTGGACATTAATCGAATCATACTGCTAGCGACATATTCCGAAGCGACAGAAGAACAAATTGAAAATATGGATAGTGCAAGCAAGATCGTTCTTCTGCCGCTTCGGAAAATAATGTCGCTAGCAGTATGACTCGATTAATGTCCAATACTGAACCTCAACACTTTTAACCCATGCCATTCCATGGCCACTGAGTTTTAAAGGGACACTCCACTCAAAATACAAGTTGGTCTCTAAAATTCAGGCAAAAAAAATCCTGATTCCAAGAATGTGATCCATTTATCTCTAAGGCGAACGGTAATGACAGGGGAAGATACGAAAGTCTGAATAAATTCGACTTCTGATCGAGCGTGGAGCCGCCCTCCTCCCCTGCGGCCACCATTGGATACCGGCCACCTGGCGGCTGCCTGAGGTAGTTGGATGTTGGTCCCCAGCAGCGCGAGTTTGGAATGCAGTTCGGTCGGATATTTCTGGCTGCTGCCAGTGCACATGTTGTCACCGAGGTGTTACTTTCCGGACCTCGCCTTTGCTTGGTCCCTAATTGTTTACGGGTGGACTACATCTGTTGCTCCCGCATCAGCTCCCCATGACTACACACCCGGAGGGAACGACTGGAAGGCGACACATGTTTATGTTTAGCACTTCGGCAGGGGGGTTTTCATTTCTGGCCTTCCAGTCCGGCATATCGAGGCAGGCTTCCTCCTCCCCCCGACGTGACGGCCATGGAACTCAGGACATAGGGCAAAAAGCCGTCATTCTGGGCAGTGTACAGGTAGGGTCCACCTCCTCACCCCAGCACGGCTCGAATTGATAAGGGAGGATCCCATGCGGACTGGGTCGGAGGCAATCTGGAACTTCGGGGGTGGTATCTCCCTCGGCAACCTCCATACCAGGTCGCGTACTCTCCTTTTCCATTACATTCGGGCACGGAACAGAATCGCTGGACTGCCCCATCTTGGAATAACCGCGACGTGTTAGAGAATAGCAGCTAAAATGTGTTAGGGCCAGAACATTGCTAATGGCTCTGTTTCAATGACTAATTCAAATTTGAAGCACTATTGCGACAAAATTGGTGTATGTGGGAGCAACAGATGTAGGCCACCGGTAAACAATTAGGGGCCAAGCAAAAGAGAGGTCCGGAAAGTAACACCTTGATGACAACATATGCATTGGCAGCAGCCAGAAATATCCGACCCCGAACTGCATTTCAAACTCGCGCTGCTGGGGAATGACCAACTTCCTCAGGCAGCACCTGGGAGCAAATTTTTCGCTTGCGTCATTGGGTCGTGACCCGCGCCTAAGGAGGCATCTTGGCAACCTGACCTCCTGGGGGACTGCACCTGGCCCACTGCTGGGCAATGCACCTGCACATGTATCCCCTCCCCAAACCCCCAACGCTTACCCTATTTCCTAGCAATCCTTGCACCGGAGTTCGAAGGAAATATATCAGAAAACTGTATGGTGGTCTGCCACCCCCCCTATAACGACCAAGTAGTTGTATCACGGGGTAAATAAAATAAAAAAATAAAAAAATAAACTTTTGGATGATGATGTCATTCAATCGGATTACCAATATTCCTGCGTATTCCGGGGTATTCCAGGTGGAATACAAGACAGTATTCCAGTGTATTCCGTATTCTTTGCACACGAAATGGACAAGTGATTAACCCCTTGGTCAGGGCCACCTCCATATATACGGCCTGGTCACTTGGCTAACAGACTTCGGTTGTATCAGACTGATTTCCGCGGTCCCTTGAAGAATGTTAAAGGTGGAGTCAACTGTATCAACTTCTGTAACATAATTTTAACCCTATGTCTCCCACGCGAATTTGCACTGGTTGGGTTGGGGTTTAAAAAGAGTGCCCTCGGTGAAAATCACTGGATCTGGCACCATTGGTTTCGCTCTCGATTCATGCACAAGAAGAGACTGAACATTGCGAGACATACCAACCTACACTGCATATCAACAGAGGGAAGCAACCATCTCATAAACTATGCACAAGACGGTGCCTCATCCTATTAAGTCATCTACGTGGTTTTTTAAAGGCGGCTTCTACCCGTCTAAAAAATCCAAGATAAGGCTATATGGTTGCCCAGTCTCTCTGATGAATTATGAAAACATTAAGTGCCCGTTTAAAAAATTTTGAAGGTCTGGTTTAAACGGAGGTAATGTGAGTCACCAGGTGCAAAAAAGGCGGCTCAGGTTGCAAGCGGGCAATGCCCAGCGCTCAGAGCAGTCCGCCCGACCATTTAGGTGCGAGGCTTTTGACAACCAAATTGGGGCCGGGGGAGATTGCCTACCCTTCACAGATCGTTCTGAATTTTTCGCAAAAGTAAGTCACAGAGTTTCAGGATTTTTTTAAATGGCTTTCAGCTGGACGTGCACACACCGGGAAATATGCGGCAGGGAGCTGCATGTATTTAAATTCGTGCAGTAAGTGTTTGTTTACTATGAAGGAGACTTTGGCCTATGACGTATGCCAGGGATATTCAACTGGCGGCCCGCGGTCCGGATCCGGACCGCGACGTAATTTTGTCCGGACCGCGACAATATACATGACTGTTTGAAATAGCATTAGAAATTACTAATTCATGTTTTTTTTTTGGAAAAAGTGCTACCAATTTTATCAAATACACACCCATTCAAATCTCCCACTTTCACCTAAGCTCGTGTGACCTTCTACCCCCCCCAAAAAAATTCGCCTGCGGTGGGCTTGCTCCCTGCCCTTTACGGCTTGTTCCCCTTGTGCTTATGAAATGAGGCCCCCTCCGAAATTTTCTGCCTACACGCCTGTACAGGACATCATAAAGGGCGAAAATGTCTTAATATGTCCTGTCTTGATAGACCCATCTACCCTTGCTGCACATGTTTCTATTTTCAAAAATTAGCCCTGTGGTACCATATAAAAATATAAAATCCATATCTTTACCCGGGGGGAGGGGGGGGNNNNGTGTCCGGACCTTCAATGGCCCAGGAAAGGTAAATACTGGACCTTGTCATAAACTAGTTGAATACCCCTGACGAATGCCATTAAAAATATCATGCAAGTGGCGAAAATACTCATGAACATAGAATCCATGAACATTTCTTAACGCTACGGTGAAAGAAATTTCCGTCAGGGTTATACCGGTGAATTTTTAAAAATGATTTTGTTTGGTTGTATTTCAATACAATCAAATCGGGTCGCAGGAGACAAAGGGTTAATACATAACTGGGTTTTCTCATGATTTTAATAGAAGAGTGACATTTTAATATAGAGTCAATATCATACTTAAATGCCACTTATGCTTGCATAACTGCAGAAATGTGGCCCTTGACATTTGTGTGCATGCCACCCTAAACTTCTACACACAGAAGAAAGCAAAATGCTTACCAGTAATGCACTGATCGAGTCCCCAGCTTGGAACTGTTTACCGTAATCCTTGAACTTGCAGTTGGTCGAAGCTTTCCCTGTCCCGCCATAGCCATATGAGAATTCCTCCTCACCTTGGGTTGGGAGGTGAAAGACACTGATTTAGATTTTACATGCCTCACCAACATTATCATCATCAGTAGGAAAACAATAGCCAGCTCAGAGATGCAAGAACTCAGTCACTGATTTTTCAGAGACTCTAGTCTGAAACATGTTGCATCATTGCTGAAGGTACACTGTTTGTTCTTAATTGTGTGAAAAAAAAAAGTGTATTTACTATTCGTTTATTTAATATAGAGCCCTGTGTTGACTCGAAATAACTCCCAGTCCCCAAAAAATTAAAAAATTAAAAATAAACATCAACCCACCCTCCCAAACTCTGAAATTTCCGCTCTTGAAAATCCAGAATTCAGCAGAATATCAAAAAATACCTTCGAAAATTCACACATTAACGCCTACATGCGAAAAAATTAAACATTTCCAGTTAAAATCAGTAACTAAAAGAGGCGACAATATATCGTGTATAAATGTTTCATGGCCATAAATTTTTACCAATCATTTAGAAATTCAATGTAGCCTACTGGTACTCAATATTCATATACATCACGGCTTTGCCTAAATATTGGGGTGCCAGCGGATAATGAGGTGGTGGTACTCAATATTGAGGTTCCTAATTTTAGAAAACACTTATATGGAGTGGCTCAATGAACTGTTTCCAGAAAGAATACTTAATGAGAATTAATTTCAGAATTTCTTGAGTAAGACCTACGGTACAGCTTAAATCAATTGGTGACGGTCTTACGTGTGCATGCCTTGTTTCAGTACTTTCATTCCGACGCGGAGGTCTTACTACCCTTTTTTTTACTGAAGGGAATGTTTTTGCTCTTATTTTCATCTGGAGTGCCAACTTTGCACCTGGACAAAAAATTAAATATTCATTCCCTGTAACATGAAGTTAAAATTCCTCCTTTCAATCAGTTATCATCTGCATTGTCCTCAACATGACAGGATGACTCGTGACAGGCATGTGGCCTCTTAGATGACTCTTTCAATGCTTCATTTAATTGACACTAAACTGCTGATAGATTTTGAAAGTTGAGCTGAAACAGGATAACCATGAGAAAAGCTGGTACAGACAGGTCTCACACTTGATTTCTCATTGCCATGCCATATATTCAAACAGCTCCCCTTCCCCCACTTGTAACCTCCCTCCACCTTGCACTGCTGACCTAACCTAGAACTTTTCCCAACAGGGTTGCTGGATGATGACGTCATATGAAAAAGTCCGACAGAGCACTTGAGCATGTAATTTTTGTGGTGAATTCTGCGTGTTTTGCTTGTGAATATGCTGAAAACCGCATTCATTTACGATTTATAGATTTTTTGCAAAGAATTCTCTAAGTGTTTGTTTGTGGAGCACAGACACGGCCACGAGAGGGTTAAAGCATGCAAATCCTCACCAAGCTGCATGCTGGTCTCTTCACTGGACCATCCAACACGTAGAACATGAGGACTAGGCTCATCCTGCAAATGGCTTACATCACAGTGTTCCGTGACCTAAAAACCATAAAATTGAGATTTTTCAACAATCACTAAACCAAATAAACAAGCTCTGGCAGGAACTCACCCGTGCTTCAAAAAACACACATCCTTTCTGGAAGCCATATGTAGCTCTAGCCCCAGCCCACACCAATCCGAAGCCTTGGTCATGCAGAGGAGTAGCAGAAGTGAAATTTTCTTTATCGATGACTAGGTTGAGATCTGAATTATCTGCAAGGAGAAAGAAAAATATAGTACGTTTAGCTGCTATAATTCTCAAGGTCCCGAGTGGCAATGAGTATTGCAGTGGTTTTATTTACCACTACTCACAACCAAGGTGACTTTTCTTACCCTCCTGAATTTTGAAAATTTTTGGATTTTCTTATTCTCCTTGGCCTGTAGTGTTGAGAAAACATCACCTCCGCTGCTAATTTCCACGTTAGCAGGGTGAAAATACAGCCAAACGGCGATGTTCGGAAGCCACAACACTTGCATCCTGTCGCGACTCGCTGGCCATAACCAACGAGGGATAAATAGGTACAGGCAGGGTGTAAAGGTCCGCCATCTTTGATGGTTTTGCCATGGCACTTCACGGCAAGAACACACGCGAATTTGAATATTTTTGCCGTATGAGCTCC
>JYFJ02001977.1:0-65387 GCA_000934665.2 Catajapyx aquilonaris | reverse complement strand
GTGATACAGCGCTGGCCTTCACAGGTGCCTTAACCCCATATCATATCAAGTATGTACTGTTACTGACCCGAGTGTATCATTCTTCATTTTCTTAATAGTAACTTGCATCTTGATCCATGCTCCAGTGCAGTTCTGTAGTCATCCTAGCAAGGTGTTGTGACTGGAATAATCCAACAAAACAAACTTAGAACGGCTGATCTTGGCTGCCGTACAGTAAGATTGGCTAGCTAGAATTTGAACGATGTACTGCATCAAGTTGTGCAATAAAGTTTCCATAGCAAAAATTATCCTGGAATGCACGCTTTTATGCAGTATTGCCACTATGTGTAACTTGCGACAAGTAATTTTTTTTAGATGCAAGAAGCCTCTTCAGATTTTCCAATTCTGTCCATGGTTTCTTAAGAGCAACTGCCCCACATTTGTCTGAACTCTGAAGTATTTCCTTGCCACAGCACCTGCACTGCAGTGGTTCCTTACATCTAGCTAAAAAGCAGGTGCATAGTTCTTAGCTATGAATAGACCTATCCACACATGGTTGGGAGGAGAAATGGTTAAATCCTTCTAAGTGATTCATACTGCATCAATCATGAGCCAACTGTTGGTATTTCAACATATGTTGTTTGCAGATAAAGCCTGCTTGCAAAGCCGAAGAGAACCAGCAGCCGGTGGCTAAAGAGAACCTGCCAGGTCCTGCAGAGGCAGCTGCTATCCCAGATTACCTCCCAGAAGAGGACTCTCCAGTCAAGCCTGTTCAGGACAATGCCGTGGCTGTGCGTGGACTGAAGGAAAACGCTTGTGTTTGGTTAAGTTCTGCCACTTCCTTCTTCCAGCGTTCTTTCTACTGGTAGTTTTTTCACTTCTACATTTGCTTTCTTATTTGGGTTTAGAATAAAACTGGACTCTCAATTGTAACGATTTCAAATGTGGAATTTATTACGCCCTCCTAATATCACCCCCCAAATCCCTAAAATTCAAATTGTTTAATTGGATTGTCAAGTTGGAGACACTTCCAACCACCATGAATACCTTGAGTAAAACTCAGTAGCAAGTCCCATTATTTGAATTCCTTACATATTTTACCAAAAATGAGACTTGCTACTAAGCAGAAAAAACACTCCTTGACATCACAAGTGGACCACAGAAAAAGGGAGGGAAAAAAATAGCTTTAATATCTACCTTGACCTGTAATCCCAGCTTTGCAATCTCACTCTCCTGCGACACACACGCCATTAAAATAAGAGATTCACCAACACATACTGGGCTCTTGATTGTGATGCCATGTGACATCAGATTGAATTCTTTATAACATGGTTTAAGTTACTTTTAGATGCCTTATTTCCAACTGTCCCACTTTGCATCCCAATCATCCGCCCCGTCCTGCAGGTCAATGAGCAGGTCCTCACTGGTGTCCTTCTGCAAAGTCTTCTTCCCCTTGGGTGGAGCAGGTTGTAATGATTGTGACCTGGGAGGAGACTTTGGTGACTTCTTGGGGCTCTTGGCATTGTGGTCTGAATTGGATGATCCTCCTGAGCCCCAGCTCCAATCGTCTTCCTCTTCTATGCCTCTCCTACTGCCTCCCCGCCCACTCATGCTCCTCGGGCTCTCTTTCAGGAGGGGTGAGTCACCATCACTTCCCATCATTGACCTGGACAACACCAACATGAGTCATTAAATACGGATTTCAAAAAGTGTCAAGTTTTGCGATTAACCTTGGACCTTCCCTACTTTACATAATGGCCTCGTAGCAAAAGGATCAACCACATGGCACAGTGCTTCATTGTGAAGGAAATTATGCAACAACTTCCAATATCCACAGGGCATAATTATATAAGAGTAACCAAAACACTGAACTCTTACACCTGTCAAATATTCTCTAAAAGTGTACACTATGTAGCATTAACAGATTGTTACAGTGAAAGTAAAGAGGGTAATACATTTTCCAAGCCAGAAGTTCTTTCATAAGATACTTTTCTCTAATTGAATAGGCCAGCAACGTAGTTAAACATCTGCAACTCAAGTTTATGCTACAGCCACACCCACATGAGGCATTCAAAATGCAACAAAAAAACAACTAACTTGTAGTTGTAAATGAGTGTAGAGAGGATGTATCCACATTTTGTACATCCATGACCTATCTCAAGTTGAAGGAAAAACTTCTGGTTTCTTTTCCCTGCTGAATATGGCTGGGTCCTTGGGTAATCACATTTTGTCACTTGCCACTGCCTTTTGCTCAACACGTCACATACAGGGCAGAAGGATGCCAATTCTCTGAACCATTTCGAAGAATAAGTGGCATGTACAATGCAGCTGAATTATCAGCTCAAGGATACCTGGTAATCTCCATTTCCACCTGGGACACCACACATCCAGTTCAATAAGTGCCGAATCGAGTAGAAGAACTGGCTCAATAGGCAGTTGTTTAACTGTTTACACCCGCATTACGTGCCTCCCAATGTTGCAGCCTAACCTCGTTAGAGTGCAAGCACCCTTTAATATCCATTTTGCATGTCCCCTAAGCCAGTGCCGGATTAAAAATTCATCCACTACTAATTAATGTGACTTCATAGTCACTTTGTAGTAGAATATCCAGGGCATAAAGGAGGAAATATTAGCCTCGCAATAGCAGGAAAACAAGCTAATTATGGAGTAATCTACTTGCAAGACAGTCGTATCATTTCTTATGTAAGGACAAAAACGGAATGTGTAATGTGGCCATACCTAGGGGGCCTTGCTGCACCTGCGCCTCCATCTCCCAGCAGCGAAGACTTCTCATTTGGAGCTCCTTCTGCAGTTTCCAATGACGTCTTAGGCGGTCCAAAAACCCCAGAGAAATCACGCCATCCTCTCTTCCCCAAGTCTCCAACCTAAAAAAAATAGCCCATAAACATTACTTATTGTCGCTTACATTTGCAATTGTAAAAGCATTGCAATCAGAGCATGATCTGCAGGTGGTGCACATACTGCATTTACTACGTTATGACAGCAGAACACCTGACAGATTCGCCTACAGACAACTTGCATCCATTTTGCACATATTTGTGCACAGCCTGCTTTTATTCCACCAACATGCTATGGACCATACCATTACGAAACATTATGACTAATAAGGTAGGTGTTACCTTGGGAAAAGTCTCCATACAAAAAAACGCTACAATTAGATAGGGACAAAAATGGGTGGAGACCATTACATAACTCTCAAGGATCATCGAAAAAATATACCGAAAGTCTCTAATCTACAGATCTGAAGCGGAAGCGAATCACTGGCCGGTATTAGAAAACCAGATATGCTCCACGTATGATATGAAAGCTGGTGTGTGGGGGGAAGTGATATATTTATGTTACACCACTGGAAAAAAAAAACCAACCACTCTCACACATGGAAGTCCAAAAAAATTTCGCCCTCCAAACAAGTACCGCAAAGTCACCGGATATTTTAATTGGGTCAAACAGGAAGGGTTGCAATTGCCGTACCAACATTGTTCCCGCACCATTTTCACGCTCCTGTAAAGCCCCCTATTTTAAAAGCTTGCCAAACGCCATGTTCTCAGGGCCATGTATGCCGCACATACAACGATGAGATGGCATGAGTCACTCCCGCATCTAAAAGAGCAGGATGAACGAAGAATGGCAAATATGCTATTCATACTCAAATCTAACCGTTACAAAGTCTGGCATTTCAATGTCAAGACATCGCCTTCCTGTTTCCGGATGTTAATTAGGCCACAGTTTGTACTCTCTTTTTTTTTTGTAATGAAGTCGGCTGAATATGGTAATTAGGGAGGACCTTCAGACAGTTGCACCACTGCGGATATGTAATAATCGGCGGTTTACCTTGCTTTGGCCATGCAAAATATTTATATGAATGGTTCGGGAGAAAAACATGTTAACCGCCACTGAGCCTTTAATTCTCGTGTCATATTTTTTTTAAACAAATTAAAGAGTCATATCCCGTCCTTATTTCCGTCCTGAATGTCACCCCCCGAGTTTTCAACGAGACAAAACATGACTGACCACCAGATCGATGCTGCTGTTGGCCAGGGTCAACCCAACGTACGCCGCACAAAATACCCGGGTCTTTGGCCACATCGCAACAAAAAAAAAAAAACACCGCACTATATTTCCGGTCGACATGCACACCAAGCCGATCGATCCTCACCAAGGTGTATACAACACACACACACACACACTAAATATCTCACCTTGGCCTCTATCTTCCTAAAAGCACCTCTGGCATGTACCCCCAACCCCAACCCCCGATTGCAATTGACCAAACCCCTATCTTCGGCCCGAGCCATCACTGCACACTTCCACTCCGATCCGATCCAACCTCCTGAATGTACCTGTGCCGCACACGATCTAAGCCACACCTGCAGGGGGCTACGTCACCCGCTCCTTTGCACATGGATACGCCCCTCCTTTTGATTCCGGCCGCCGATAAAAACAGAGTCGTTCACCGACCGTGTTGCTGGTCCAACGTCGACGACAAAACCGGCGTCGTCCGGTGGTCCCGGATAATTTTTCTCATGACTGTTTTTTCCCACGCGATTTTTCTCACGGAATTCTCGGGAGCAGCATTCCGGACAACTCGATGGCTGCGATACCTCCAGGCGAATAGCGATAGAAAATGCCTTTGTCATATAAAATGCCCAGTGGCTAAGTTGAGCTTCAGGTCTGCTACCTTACTTATTTCCGCGAGTGTATCTGCGTATAGTCTCCTTAAAATACCCTCATTATTCGCACATCTTGTAAGCTTTCATTACGGGCGTTACGGTCAAGTTCGCATTACCTGGGAGCTGAACAAAGCAAGTTGTTATAATGCCTTTGGTCTCGCTCGAGAAAAGAAAAGAAGGCCTTCACCTCCAAATCTCCCTTTATAATATAATTCTGCGGGTTGGCCTCAAACGTGCAAGACAAGGTAAAAAAAAACAAAAAAAAAACTGTCTGACAGGGACGCGTGTTCGTGCCTTTCGATGCAATAGTGCTACAGTTGGCTACAGACTGAAAACATGAACGCAATTCGTTTACCGCAATTTTTTTTGATCCACTTTCTCTCCCCAACTATAGCAGCTCATGCGAACGTCCTTGTTTAACAACACGTCATTTTCACTTGCTAATTACGGATTCATATCACTGCAGTACTACACACACAAAAATGTGGGTCTTAAAAAATTGGTGACATAATGCGTTCCACCCACATCGTTTACATACAGTACTACACTATACATATAAATATGTCACTATGAAAAGTAACACGTCATGCCCGTTCACCTAGCTAATTCCTTATTCGCTACAGTTGGCACTACGTATGGGCTCAACTTCATATTCACCTGTTGCTCTCCAATTTCATGCCTTAGTTTCTTCTGGGGTGGTGGTAAAAAAGTAACAGGAAATAAAAAGTTAGTGCAAGGACGTATAAAAAAAGGCCCTTTCCTGTCTTTATTTTTTGTTGTATTTTTCCATTCCCCCCCCCACAGCCAATTTGAACTAACCTTAGATTTTCATGATTGTGCAATGCTCTAGGCAGCACGCAAAATGATCAGAAGAGGATGTGATCCTATATGTGAACAACCCACATGTGTTATATCACATCACCCAGAAGCACTTATTTTCTTCCCACTCATTACGCCTTATCCACACACTAATGGATGCCGTGTTGCCCAATTTTAAGACTAGGTTATCTCGCATGCAAATGTCTGGCACGTGTATTATATATGTCTGTTTAATTAGAATGATTAATCTTTCCTACTTCAGTTCTATCAGACGATTTAGTTGCATAATTCACTAGTTCACAATCACAGCTGGGAGCTGGCCGTGACAAAAAATGCAACCGTGTAGGAGTTTGGCTCAACCAGTGTTCTTCACGGTGTTAAAATCCTTATGAAACAAAAATCCTGACCCAATTTTTCTTTCACCCTCACCTTCCCTTTTTCACACTTGGGAGAATTTTCCAAAACAATGATTCTTTCCCCATGAACAAAGGTAAAACCACTTTTCTCGAGCAACTGTCAAAACCGCTTTAAAGCACTTTTCTTCCCCAATAATCTTGTTTTCCCATTTCCAGCTGCTCTAATGGAGCTTGCCAAGGTCTTCCTAAACCTCTACCGACCTTCCACCCCCACCACAAACCCTCCCAACTATTTAAAATGAGGTGGGGGAGGGTGGAAGGGGCGGGAGAATTTCCTGTGGCCAAACTTGGAGGCCCTTTCCCGGCAACACCTGACATCATCCAAAATACACAAGGAAAGGAGAACCACAGAACAAAAAAGGCATGCGGTGAACACTCACCTTCTGGGCCACCCCTGTCACATGGTCGGAGACATCAGTCATAAGACGACCTTCTCTGACCTAGACACATATGCAGGGGGAGCAAAATTAACATAAAAAGCAACCAACACAACTGCACTGAAAATGTTGCATTTTAAATCAACTGAGTGAACTTAACACCAGAACCACAGCAGATGTGTATCACTGGGTAAATCGAAAGTGCAAATGATTTGAAGCGACTTGTTCTAATGGCCTAATAAAAGCCTAAAAATAAGAATGGAAAAACTGCCTGATATGAAAATGGCACCTGCATGCAGGGCTACAATTCTAATGACACCACACTACACTATTCTTCGCTTAACAATAATTTATTGTACTCACCTTTTCACTGACAGAATCGCTTAATTCAGTTACTTTTTGTGTAGCAGCACCGCCTAGTTTGAGAGCATTTTCTGTAGCTTTGGAAGCGAAGCGCGATGCTCCAATGGAAAACGTGGACCAGCCCTAGAAGACAGTTTACACTCATTCAAACTGTGTCAAAAGAGTGAAATATGCGATATTGATGGGATAGTTGATAAATGCCTTACACTTGCAAGGGAGGAGACAGCTGTGTCAAAAAATTCTTGGGAAGTGCTTCTTGGTGGAGGATCCATGGTGTATCCAAAACCTGAGTAGCGTCCGCCTTGTGATGGTGGCAAACCGCTTTAAAGGGAAAAATTAAAGATTTCTCTGAACACAATGCCCATCATTTCAGCTTTAGCCTTTGAACCTTGTACTTATTGTTAGTGTAATTTGTTATTATTGGGTAGATCTGACAAAATTTTACTTCAAAAACATGGTCTCAATTTACCATAAGCAATCCCCAAATCTCTGACTAATAGTCACCAAATCATCAGGAATAATCATAATATCACATGTGACATTTTATGGATGCTTAAAAACTACAAATTCACTAAAATTTCTGCTTCAGAAGCATATCCTTAATCGACAATTAATATTCATTACTTACTCTGGCCTGGATGCATTTTCCACCTGTTTACGATTGAAAAATGACTCCTTCTGGTCGCTGTAACTCTGATATGACTCATAAACACCTCCACCGCCCTGGTAACCTCCACCTCCATTCATGTCCCAAGAATCATGGTAGCCGCTTCCCCCTCCTGCAGACCCACCGCTCAACCCGCCCCCACTTCGAAATGATGGTGTGGATGCACTTTTAGCCATTATGCTGCTGGGTTGATGGTGACGAGCTTGGGATTCCTCTTCTCTCCAGCTCTTGCCATCAGCTAAAGTTGAAATCTACAAAAAATGCATGTAAGATCAGAAAAGGCATAATACAGTATGTGAGGTGTCTATGAGTCATCTGAGAGAGAAATCCATATCGGTGAAATGTATGTGTACAGTCCTACGTTGGCATCCTCATTGACTGAAAGGAAATTATTTCCACTGCAGTAGTCTGGAGTTCACCTTTGGTACATACAGTTAGCCTGTGTATCTAAAAGTTATTACTAATTAGATCCAACAATTTGGTAGCCTCAAAATTCAAGTGGAGAAAGCATCACACAGTCAGGCTCATTAACCTCTACCTTTGCAAAAATTGCTCTAAATAACCATATTACAAACCCTGGTGTTAATTTAACTGTCCCTGCACAAGTGTATTAACATCAATAAATAATATTATGGGATCACATCGGCATTAGCCTTGATGGGGACATAAGAAGTCAGAAGTCAGCTACGCACACGCCCTGATAAGCAACATGAGAGTCCAATATGAGGTCAAGAACCAGTACAAAACATGAAAGGATTAGTTATGCTAACCTTATCTCGATAGAGAGCTGCTGCCTTGGAGTTGTATCTCTGCTGCATTGGCATGGAAAGATCCCAGTCGGACTTTGATTCTAGGAACCTCTTGGCCTTCATATTTCCTCCAACTTTCATCTTCTGAAGTTCGATGTCCTTCCACTTGTCCATTGTTGTGGAGCGCACAAAGGACAGGTGGACCCCCAGGCCACGATGCTTCCCAGAGCACTCCAGGCAAAGGAAGATGCCATAACTTACAGACACCCATTGGGGGTTTGGTGCGCCACATTCAAAGCAGCGCTAGAAAATAAAAATGGTCAATGTCTTTATAGCCGGCAGCATTTTCATAGGAGACATTAAGTATGCACTATACCAAAATTTGTATCCTAAAAGTCCTTTGCTACAGTTACTTAATAATATATTGTGCCGTAAAATGTTGGCTGCAAAACCTGCACATTTTACGAGCATGAGAAGTCATGGATATTGATGTTATTATCACAGGCTACATGGGTATGAATAGTACCCTTGGGGCCAGTTGGACTGATCACATAGTATCAAAAATAGCATGTTGTTCCTTGCTGTTGTCAACAATAACATGGGGAAACACACTGTGCTATGACATTATGAAAGTGCAATGGCCCTTACTCTGCTGATGTTAATGATACACAAAGGCAGTGGGCCATTAACAGGTAGGTCACAATCACAATGATGATGCATTATGAGCACTCATGTCCTGAACAATATTGTTCAGGACATGAGTGCTCATAATGCATTACAGTTTTCCTATAGCCCATATGCTATCTTGCCGCTACCTACTTAAACATACTCCTTATTCAAGTCAGTCCTTCCTTTAAAAATTAACTTATTACTAATGAAGTTATTTTCCATCAAATATCATCATGGACACTCACATAAGAAATGCAAGTGAAAGCATCCCTGATGATATTTGGTCGGCAGTGCCTTGTGATCTTTTAAATGTCCCAAAACTGGACAAAATGCAAGTGCATTTTGCATTAATTTGTTTCCATGTGTACAGTTAACTGGATTTAGGCCTCAGAAGGACGGGCACCCTTTTAAATTCTGAAGAGCACCCACACACACGAATTCAAACAATGCCAGTGAAGACAAGCCAAGAATTTAATCAATGATTCAGGAAGAGAAAATGCACTTGTGAGAACAAGGCATAACACAGAGCACATAAAATCCCTTAAAGGGGTTATTCTGGCACCCAAAAGTTACTTAAGTTCCATGCTTCCAAAATAAAATACCAGGCCTGAGTTAACCACTCTTTAAGAATAGGCTGCCTACACCAAGACTGCAGTAGGAGTGGGCCATTATTACAGTACGATAATTTACGTCTTATTGCACAGCATGTCACTTCAGTATTGCACAAGTACCACTGCAATCGTTAAGAGTATACTCCCCAATAAGGCTGCTTACAATCCTTCATGAGAAAATAATCACTGCATAGCCACGTTCAACAATAACGCAAGCAGGCAAGATGTGTAATAAGGCACTCTCGTCCACACACTATCAGGGCAATATTATTCCTGACACTTTGATGTGGCCATCTTATGGGATAGTGTCCACAATCATATGGTGGCCATAATAAATGAGGCTCAGGTCAAATTAACTTTTGTCTGTGGATGAAAACATGTCCCTGCAACAATAAGGTGCCCAGCCACCCGCAACAATGTCAAATCAGCTGATTGTGCCAATCCATATTGTCGCATCCGGTTCATCTCCTGCTGAAGCATTGGGCATGAATCCCATGAAATATGCATGGTGCACACTGAATGCAACCAACTGTTGTCGCTATGAACAACCCGCACTGTCCATTTGCACCTGTTACTGAGCCCACCCGCTGGATAACCCCAGTCCATCTGTCTGCCCAGTGAAAGTCCCACCCAACGGTCTGCTGCACACGGTAAGGCAAAAACCACCTGCCAAAAGATCCTCATTGATCCCATTCCCTTACGTTGTTGTCCTGCTCCGATCTGATCTCCTGCAGCACCCGCCTGGTCCTGGGGCTGGCCATGTCCTGGCTGGAGGGATCGGGGCAGCAGCTGCTGGCCCCGACAAGGAGGGGAAGACGACGACGACGGCAGAGGACGAGAGAGAGAGAGCGCTGCTGGGATCGGAAAAGGAAAAGGAGAAAAGGAAGGCAGAAAAATCTGATGGCTGAGTTGGCAGCTGCGAGATGGGAAGTGGAGAGTAGGCACTAGCAGGCGATGGTATCCCTCATCAGATGACGTCACAGCATGTGGGTGGGAGGGAGGTGAATGGCGCGTAGACTTTTTGGCACACGATGTGCGTCAATCCCCCGGGTGCGTGCATGTATACATCTCATCATCCCGGATGCAATGATTTGACATGCTTGTATCAAGACTTGGAGTTCAATCCATTAGTTGGGACTTGGGATACCGTACTTACAGAGTTAATATTTAACATACATAATATTTAATGTCGACCACGAGCACCTGAAGACACCGAACATAACTGCTGCGTGCTAGTTACGTATTGTGGAGCACCTGCAGTTACCCTATTTTATCACGTTTGAGTGCTTGATCATGCACGTTTAAAACGCTACGTGCAAATACACGTACTTGACGTGTATGGATTGAGTTCTCATCAAGTTGGAAAATTGAAAATGTTCCCTCAGCTTTTCGTTGCAGTCCCTCATTGTAATTCATGCAATTACAAAGTGATCAACTCCTCGCCATTGTCTTTTTATTCCACTGTCAAGACAATCGACACAAGCTTGGAAAAAATAGGTCGGTACAGACGTTGATTGTACTGTATATGTCCAATGCAATACTCAGCAAACCATAATTGTGAGGGGGAATGTAGTATTGTTACAATGTAATGGGAAAAGGCTTCACCCCTTATAAACGACACAATAAAAGAACGAAAAAAAGGAGATAAAAATGTGGGGTATATATCTCCGATATCTCTAGCTAGCGTCTTCAGTCTTCCTCTTCTTCTTTTTCTTCTTCTTCGTGCCTTCCTCTGCTCCTTCGTCAGCTGCTGTTGTATCCAGCTCAGCCGTATCGTCTGCTTCCTCCTTCACGGTCACCTCCACCTTAGTTTTCTTCTTCTTCTTTTTCTTCTCTCCAGATGGTGTTTCTTCTGCAAAGATTAATTCCGTTCATCAGTACTGCATCAAGTTCCTTGGTTTGTGATACCATTTGTCATAAAAATGTCTATTTTCGTTCCTAGTACTTTTGCAAACGTTGCAGCTTCTGCTTTGCAGAGCATTATGCTACCGAATTGTTAAAGGGCAACGCAAGTGGAATGTATTTAAAGTGTGGCTAAAGGAAGACGTTACCTTGTGAATTGTTAAGAGTGGTGTCTGCGTCCTCCTCCTGTTTCACTTTGGACTTCCTTTTCTTCTTCTTTGGAGATGGCACCTCCTCTGCTTCCTCTTCATTCTCCTCCTCCTCCTCTTCCTTGACCTCAACCTTTAATTTCTTGGGCTTTGCTTCCCACTGCTCCTCCTCCTCATCCTCACCTCCCCATTTGCGTTTTCCAGACGATGATGGAACAGTGCTGTCTGCAGCATTTGGGTAAAGGTGCACTTCACTGCAAGGAGAAAACCAATCAGCAAGTGACACCAATGCATTACAAGCACAATTCCACCCTTGCACATCAAAACTAACCTCTTATTCTCGTAGCGATCAAATCTGGCCTGGGCCTTCCCTGTGCCACTGACCCTCCTCATATCTCCCTTCTCCAGCTGCTTCAACCTAACCTCCAGCTTGGCCCTGTTATCCACCCCCATTTCTGCGCCCACGTCCTCCCCAAGGGCATCTACCCTCACTGCCAAAGCCACTTTAGCCGCCAACATCCTCGCTACCTTCCCCTTGTTCCGTGTGCTGGCAGCGCCCACCATTTGAGCATGATACAGGAGACCAAATTTGGGAGTGTCACATTTCGTCTTCAAGGCACGGAACAATGCCTTCTCTGCCCCGAGGATCTGCACAGTGGATGCTGGGCGTTTTGCTAACTCCAAGAGAGAGCCTGGAAAGGAAGGGAATGTGTTACAGTTCAGATATGTATGGTCAGCCCTGAATGTAATGAGTGTACAACAATTTACTGTATGTAGCACAGGAGTAAGCATAAATTAATAGTTGAAATTACTTAATCTGCAACTGGGCCAATCTTTGACATTATATTCTGTAGAACCAGTAGGATGCATTACTTATCATTTGTCCTAAAAATAATATTGTTTCACATCATCAATTATTCAAGGAATGTTAAAGAATTGTCATTACATTCATGTAGTGTTGGACATTAATCAAGGCATACTGCCAGCGACATTCTCCGAAGTGGCAGAAGGAATCTTGCTGTTTCCTTATCTTCGATTCCTTTTTCTGCCGCTTCGGAAAATGTCGCTAGAAATATGCCTCGATTAATGTCCAACACTGTACACATGTGTGCAATCATCAGATCACCCATGTTTGCACGCCATAAGCTGTGGGGACATGGCTAACACAGCTTTTGAAACCTAGTTTATCCTAACATGACCTGACCTGACCTAACCCAACCTAACCTAACATACCTAACCTACCCTACCCTAACTAACCTAGGCTGAGATAAATGGTTTTTAAACAGACCCAATTGTGGGGCCATGTCCCCACTATGTATGTACCCAACCGGTGAACTCAATTGTGGGGACGAGAAATGTCCCCACTATTTGAAAATGTCCCCACAGTTACAGTTAAAAGTCCCATTTCCGTCCCCAGAGCTAATTGAAGACCCGTACATGAGTGTATGACAAATTAATAGTACAGTGAAACCTGTGTAATTGCACGGGACCCCAAACATTTTCCTTAATGGATAATGGATAGGCTTGCCCTATGCATACAGCCATTCCCAGAAAAATTCCCGCAATGGATAGGTTTTCGCTATACCCAGGGCCCGCAATGGGCAGGTTTCACTGTATTACAACTGCATTTGGTCAAATCTGGGAAAGAAGGCATGTTGTGGGTAATCTCACCTGTGTGAGAGATTAGCCTGGCACCAACTAACTCGCCCACCATGACGGTAAGATTAGGAGCTACAGCCAGCATTCGATTCTTCAAATATTCATACAATTGGACTCGATATTCTGTGATCTCAATCACCTAGAAGAAGAAAACAGCAATAGATTGTGATTAATGTTAAGCCTCTTTTATCAGTGACAATTAAAATTAACATTTTTACCTGGTCGCAAAGGTGTCGAATATTGTCAATGTCTTCCTCAGTTATCTCAGTTCCCATCGAGATCTCTGCTGCTTCCTTGAGCTGTGCTTCAATATCTTCGGGAAGAATCTCTGAGAAGTCAAAGTCAGCAGCATTCGTTCTCATTCCTGCAAAACAGATATATGAAAGTTGGGGGGTGAGGGGGGACGGATGATATTATGTGTGCTTGAATAACTGTCCATGAACACACAAAGCTGCACTTTGACATTGCACATTCATTTTTTCTTCCAGTATGTCATCCCCTCTCATGGACACAGGATTATGCAACAATTCCTTGCATACTTTATGAACAATAAATGCCTGCGCTATACGTCTGAAGTATGCACAAGCAAACTAGGACCCTGATTACTATAATTACGATTATTATAAAGAAGCCTAAGAGTCAACTCACCCATAGCCTTAACTGTCCTAACATATGCCATGTTGTCAGTTATGATCTTAGCCACCTCTGGAAAATGCCACCCATACCACTCCTTACACCTCATGGTATAATTGTTGAGCTCCTTGTCTAGGTCATCCAGAAGATTCACTGCCTGCACTATCATGGTGTCAATCTTGTCTGGACTGAACTTGAGCTTGAAGCGCGAAAAACTGGAAAAATAATTTAAGGTATTGAAAGAGTCAAGGCTCATAAAATAATATGCTCTGGAATGGAGTGTTACCTATGGGCCAGACCAAGAGACATGGCAGCCATCTGACTGTTGGGAAGGTCTCCTAGAAGTCCATCTGCCTGTGATCGGATGCACCGGATCAGCTCTTGAACGGCATTGTTGGACACGCAAGGCAGGTTCAGCTTCTCCTTGATCACATTTCCAAGCTTTGAGTCTGCCACAGCAAGCTCCTCCTGAAGTGCCTCTGCAGCAACTGACTTGAGAATCTTCTTAAGTGGCTTGCACAGCTTCCCTTCCACTGTGGCAGTCGCTGCTCCAAGGGCCTCAGTCATGTCGCTAAACTTGCGGAAGTCTCGCAGCTTCACACTGTCATCAACAAAATTTGGTTTCAAAAGAGGCGAAAAGTATGCTGTGTCACAACTGAGGTCACATTGGTATTGGTGGGAATTTTGCTCAACAAGTGTGGAAATGAGCATCCATAAGGGTTAGGTCTTTACCAATACATATGTAAACCCAACTTTGAAACATGTGGTATGTGTAGCCATTTGCCTTTGTCATTTGTCAAAATTACATACTCACCATACTAGTCACAACTCTGTGCACATATTAGCAATGCCACATTACCAATACAACAATGATTTTATCATGTAAACCATGCGAAAATAAATGTTCAATAGACACTTTTTTTTCTTCCCCCCCCTGTACCCCGTTATCTGACCGATAGGCCATTTCTAGGGGGGTGGGTTACCACCATTTGTGGTTTGGAGCGATACATATACGTATATCTAATTGCTCCAAGGGTAATTAGGAGGGGATGTGCGAAGTGCAAGTGCGCTGTCGTTAATTGGTCATTTTGTGAACTCCCCCGGGTGGCTTAGTCTATCGGAAATTGCCACCCGAAACGAAGCCAGAGATGGCCCAACTCTGCACGAAAGAAGGTGGGAACCCCGGGTGGGGATTGAACCCGGGACCTTAACTTCCGTGGGCGCACGCGTTTCCGCGGCGCCACTCCGTCTCCCTCAATAAACACAATATTAATAATGTGATCATGCACCTCAAAGAGACGTGCCATAAAATACATCTAATGTCACTAACAGTTGAGGCGATATGTTTGTTCCAATACAATCAACTACTCACATTTGGCTGGCCTTCTCTGGCGTTTCAAACTCCTTGAAGAGATTGTCAGTCTTCTGAAGCTTCTTCTCATTCAGCACCTACAATACAATTTTCTTAAATCATCTCCCAATCCAACAATGCAACTAGTGCAGCTCATGACAACACCTCCCAGCATGATCTTCCACTATATAAAAAAAAGGCTGACAAGACGGACTTTCGCCCGAACCTCAAGATAAACTCTGTTGGAACACAAAAAAAAAGTGTGCCCCCCCATATTGCGTTTAGGCCTGGGTCGCCGGTGGTCCTTTTACCTTGAAGATGGCGAAACCCGCCGAAGTCTCGAACAGCACCAGCATGGCTGCAGTCAGCAGGTGGCGTCCGCTGGGTTCAACACGCCTGGGGGCGGCCCAGGGGCGGGCTCGCGGAAGCAAAGCGAAGTGGAAGTAGACGCGAACCACGTGCTGGGACGCCGAACGCCTTTTTCGACTCCTGCTGCGGCCACCGACAGAGGACCTCACCATCGGACAATTAAATCAACGAAAATATAACTACATTTAATTAATATAGTTACTAAATGTAATAAAACAATGATTGGCTTATGAAAATGTGTTGCAAACTGTTAAAAATGTGAATAATTAATTATTTCTGGTTGAAGGCGCCATGTTGGAGCTCTGATGTCGTGTGATTGGTTGGTTTGAGCGGGGAGTTCAAACATGTCTGCGGCCTTTGAAGGTCAGAGAGTGGCCTCAATAGAAGAGAAGTACAACACGTACCAAGATGGCAGGGTCAGCTTTGCGACGGCTGATGGCAGAGTACAAGCGTATGTACCGTTTCAGCTAGTCCTACCTGCATGTCACTCCTCTTGAAGAGCTTAAAAACGTATAGTCTGGGAGGCACACAATATTACATTGCGAGCGGCAGTGTTGTTATGAGCATGACTGAATTTTCATAGGATGCAAATCGCAACACAGCATTGTTTACTTTTTATTGAACTTATTTTATTTTATTGCCCTTTCATACATTGACTTATGCTGCGTATCGCCCACAGAACTGACGCTGAATCCACCTGAAGGAATAATAGCTGGCCCGGTCAACGAGGAAAACTTCTTCGAGTGGGAAGCTCTCATCACGTATGTGCTGTGTCATTGCTCACCTCTCATCATGAAATAACAGGCTGCAATTATCAGTAATGCTTGCTGTGTAAATCGATGTACTTCGTAACCAGCCCAGTTAGCAAAGAGGTCTTTCTTGACATCGAACAGTATCTGGCATAATTTGTAATGCAAGTGGAGTTTTACATCAAATGAAATGAGGGCTGTGGCGGAAAAACGTGATAACTGACAAAAGAGTAATTTTTCAGGAGAGCGAATTGAAGTTTGAATTTTCTTAACAAATCATAGGGAATGCTGGTTGTGATCTAGTCCGTGTGGCCGTCTCATGCATGATACATGAACTTGGAGTATACCAAACTGTTTGTCATGTCTTATACATAGTTGCTAGGTGTTCAGGTAAAAAATGACAAAAATGTCAGTTATCATGTTTTTCCCCCACAGTCTTCAAATGTTAGTATGGTGCACATAGTGTTTTGCAGAATGTCAATATGACTACTCATTCTAATTTCCTGTGTTGTCTGCTTCTAATTGGTACAAAAATGTACATTTGCTTTCTGGGCTGTTCCTTAAAGATGAGAGGATGTGAAATTTAATTACCTCTACAATCCATTTGGGGTTCCAGCTGTTATAATTCGCAAATTAAGAATTTTTGTTGGTGCGTCATTGTTAGTGCATATTATCATTGATCTGACAAAAGAGGCGAATTCAACATTTTCATAATTTTACAGAGCCTAAAGAAACCTGCAAACGAGCAAACTGCTATACATACATAGGATGGCGTTTTGATTTTCCGTTCTAACTGTGCCGCCATTTGTCTCATGGGTTCAGCATTTTGTCAGAATGTGACTGAACACTTGAGGGCGCTGGCAGAGCCCAAAATAAGATTTTAGCAAAAATGTTGAATTCATCCTTTTGTCAGATTGACAAGGATACTTGTGATTTTAATTTCAATGCACCCTTTACTTATTTTCTTTACCAGGGGTCCAGAGGGCACGTGCTTTGAAGGTGGAGTGTTTCCCGCCAAGCTGCTCTTCCCTCCCGACTACCCTTTGAGTCCGCCAAAAATGCAGTTCACTTGTGACATGTTCCACCCAAATAGTAAGTGTCGCCTCATCCCATCACACTTCCATGATTAACGTCCACAATTTTTCAGTTTATCCTGATGGGCGTGTCTGCATATCGATCCTGCATGCCCCGGGAGATGATCCAATGGGATACGAATCCAGTGCTGAGAGATGGAGTCCTGTCCAGTCAGTGGAAAAGATCTTGCTTTCAGTTATCAGCATGCTGGCTGGTAAGGAACAGTTTGCACAATCATTTTGTCTCAACTTGTTTCAAAATTTCAGTTTTTTTTTTCCAGAGCCCAATGATGAGAGTGGAGCAAATGTTGATGCTGCCAAAATGTGGCGAGAAAACCGAGATGAGTTTAATCGCATTGCAACAAGGATTGTTCGAAAAACATTGGGCTTGCCATTGCCCTAATCGTGACCTTTTTTTTATTGGCTGAAAAAAGTGAACAAAAAGACTGATGAAATGGGAGGTTATTGTTGGTGTACGGATCCTGACATGTATATATACGCTGTGGAGATCACATCTTGAAGAGTTAGAGCATTCTCTTTTTTTTTTCCAACATCCTTCATTTTGCTGAGCAAATGTAACAACTTAAAAAAAAAGGGTGGGAAACAGGTGATGCAAATAAAAGCCAAATTCCATATCAACTGTTCAAAAACGTCAACCTTATGGGCCACACATTTTATCTGCCTACTTTGGTGGGGTTCAAGAAAAAAAACTGCACTTGTACAAAAAATAAGGATAGCAAAATCGAACAATTTCAACTTTGTCAAAAAATTACACGTCTATTACAGGTAGGAAACAGAATTTTGCCACCAAGAAAAAATTCCCCAAATGAATTGATGCCCCCAATTCTTATCTCTGGGCTTGATTATTTGAGTGCAAATTGGAAGACATGTACAGAATGATGAGTAGCTACACAGTAAAAAAAAGGGACAGTAAATGAACAGATAAGTCAACAAAACAGGGTTCAAAAAGTTCATTCTCACAATCACGCACCAAAAGTCTACGCTACAGGCACAAGTGGCCAGTTTTTGGTACCTTTGAAATCAATTGATTTTCAGGAAACGGGAGGAGTTAATTTTTTTCCCTACAAAAGTGCATTAATTTGATGACAGTGATGTTACATCCATCTGGTTTCTGGGATACATTTACAATTATTATTCTTTTTTTTTTTGCCAGTGCATTATTTTTTGGGGAGTTGGATGAGGGAGGGGCACATTGTTCACTCGATTCTTGTTCCACTTACCTCGTTTTTTCTGTTTCTAAAGTCGACATGAAATCCTTTGGTCCCGTCTTTTAAGCTCTTTCTTAATTAGATTTATCTTTTGTGGGAGGATATTGTTTCTGGTATGATTCGGGCAGCTACTCAAAAAAACATATGCATGGTACATACGCTCATTCACACTTGTACACAGAACATACGTGCCCATACATACATTCAATTTTACATATACTCACACAATACTCAAGTTGTGAAATAAATAGTTGAGCCATTCTTTTGGACAGGGATTTACAAAAAGAAAAGCACCATGGGAGAAGGGGGGGAGGGGAATATACACTAGTAAAAAATAAATTCAAGATAATGTGCTGTAGTTATGCTGTGCCAAGCAAGAAATCAAATGGTTCCAATGCTACGAATGATTAGAAAACTAGTTTGTCATTCACTTTCTCCGCACTTCCACACACATGTATTTCAGTTGATTTTTTTCTCCATTGTGTAGATGGGTCCTAACCAGTCCAGTGAGCGTCATTCACATTATGTTTCAGATCTTGGGGTGCCAGTTAAGTGCTGATCTTCATTAATCCAGAACCACATATAGTGAAGAATTTTTCGGGCCAAAAGTGTTTTCAAAAATATCCTTATGGACATTTTCCCTTGATCTTTGGTTTGGTACTAAGTTTTTTTATTTATTTTTTGAGATGATTTCTAAAGCTATCACCTGAAACATGCTAGTTCTTTTGAGGCACTATTTTCAGTCAAAGTTTTAGTTTTACAGTTCCAAAAGGGTTGATTTCTACGAAAACATGGCAATGAGAGCTGTTTAAGTGTCTCATTTGCCGGATTTGTGATGTCAACTCCATAAACCTGGTAACATTAAAAATAAGTATTGAAATGGCTTGATCAGTTTCCTTAATATGCTCCCACCCCACCGTCTGGATTGCACTACCATTTTGTCATGGCAAAGTGATGCTTCAACAATAAAACTGTAACTGCTCTTGAACACCTTTCCAACAGGTGGCGGGGACTCTTTTAAAGTATCTGCATTTAATGAACTAGTCTAAACACTGCACCTTCAATGTTATTTTGATTCAAGAATGTTCATGGGACATTTCTTGCCTCCCAAATTGCACACATTCAACAACTTTCTGGGTATATCATAATTAGGAAACTGCAACATCAGTTTTCAACCTTGTCAAATGATTTTTTAATTCATCAAAGACTTGCCAAAAATCACTGAATTATTCCCGCAATATATCGATTAACTTGGGTATTCCTACTGACCAAACTTAAATATTCCATGAGGGTACTATTTTTTGACTTGCATTTTCAGTAGGTCATACGTTGGAACTTACTCCCACTTATGAAGGTCCATCAGTAGCATTTCTTTCATAAGCATTGAAAGGGGATTAACTTTTCTTTGCAGCAGATCAGGGACAGTCAAGCCCGTCTCTTAGCTGCTGCAATATTCCATAGATATATCTCCCTCCAAACAGAAAGGCCTTGCGCTGGTGACAGAAACCAGAAATAAGGTCAGGGAAATACAGAGAACACAATAAGACTACATCTGACAAGAGCAGGTGTTCTGGATACAGTTTTCATTGGGAAGGAATTTATGTACAAAATGACAAAATCTGAATAGCATCTTTGCAGTGTTTCCCATTGATGCCTCTGATTTCAGGTGTGTTCTGCTCCGGTATTTACATAAAATTATGGATGTGGTGCAGAAAATCTGATAATCTCATTTAAGTCTCAGGCCGGCTTGTATCAGTGACAATCCATGAAAATCATAAGTAATCTCTGATTATGTATTATTCACATCACACCTAATTGGAGGTATTATTTTCATTAATTCGTATATAAGCAACCAGGCCTTATCATCATATTGAAAATCTTAGAAGCATTTCTTTGATTTGGCAGATACATTTTTTGGAAACCCAGAGAAAAATTGCAGCATTTGAAAATCCACATGCTGCAGTACTTCCATGTGTTTCACTATTTGATAATGTAAACTTTTGTTTGATCACCATTATTAACTCTCGAGTTATTTTTTATAATGGGGTGGTATGCTATCTGACCTTTCATGAATGCTATAAAGCCATCTGCTGTGCCAATAAGATTTAAGTGTAATTCCAGTAAATGGCACAACACAATTCTTATAAAACTCTCTTCTCTAAGTCTTCAGTAAAATAAATTTTGACCTATACCAAATACGTATAGCAATACCCTGTGGAAAGGTGTTAAAAGAAGACGCAACTGGTTCTGGAATCAAGTACACTCTTAATGAACCTTTGCACAACGAAACAATACTCCCTACCTTTACTCTGGATTTCGGGCATTATTTACACATTTGAACTTAAGAAGAATGAAGACCAGCACCTAATCTGTTGCACTTCTCCTTTGTAAAAAAAATTAATAAAAAAAATCAGGATCGACTCTCCCCATCAGTGATGCCTAAAAGCAAAAGCACATCCTGATCTTCATCCTGATCACCTGGCACCTGCTCCTGGTCTTGCTGCTGTTCCTGCCCTTGATCTTGCCCTGCCTGAGCAGTGGCTGCTGCTTCCTCTTCAGCACCTAACTGCTCTGAGTAGTAGTGTGGAGTGCTAAGATAGTCCAGCAGCCTCTTAGGCAGGGGCAGAGACGTCACCAAATCCCTCCTGACGAGCTTGAGAATCACAAATCTGCACATGTGCTGCAGGGACTGCACTTGCTTGAACCTTGACACTGGATGGAGCAGCTGGACCCTCATGGGCCCCAAGACAGGGCGGCGGTGGAGGAAAAAGAGGTACCGGCCACTCCTGGAATGCTCCACAGCATTCTCGATGAAGTCCACAATTGTGTGACTCTTGAATTTGGTGCAGGAGCCAAAACTAAAGTTGCCTTGGTCATGTTCAATACGCACATGGCGCACAAACCCATTCAGTTTGAAAGTTAGTGAGAAGATGTAGTGGTCATCACTCGAGTCCCGGACTATGAATGAGCCATTGGGCTCTCCTCCAAGAATCTTCTCTGCAGCTTCACCTGATATTGGGCCCCAATACCATCCATACTGAAAATAGTTGGACATGTTGGTGAAAAACACAGAAGGAAATTCCAGAAAAAATTGAACTCTTGCTTCACACTTTGTGCTAAAAGTATTCAGACACTAATATATATTTCCCGAAAATTATCTGGGAAATTGCGTATAGATTGAGTACCAAAACAATTATTTATCATCTATTTCTGTTGCAACCTTCTTATGAATGTGATCAAATATCAAATGCAGATAAAGTGTAGCTTCCTAGCAAATCATTGCATAAAAAAATACTAACATCTTTGACTTTCTCAATGCTTGATGCGAAATCCATGCTCGCTTCCTCTTCTCCTTCAGCTCCTCCCTCCTCCTTGGCCTCCCCATCAGCCTCACCCACTTCTTCCACTCCGTCCAAAGGAAGGGGTGGGAGAGCCCTGCGTGGAAGAGGGGGCAAGAGGACTGCCCCTGAAGGACTACTGTGGGGTGTCAGAGGTTCAGAACTGGGTGACTCATCCCCTGCACTCACGAATGGAATTGGTGGTGGGGGTGGGGGTGGTGGAGGGGGAGGTATAGAGTGGTATGTAGGAGTGGTTGGTGGTGTCGCCTGGATGGGTGAAGGGGCAGAGTCTGGAGACTGGGCAGTCGGGGAGGTTGGGTGCGGAAGGGGCAAGGGGCGGAGTTGCGGAAGAGGCGGCAGTGGTGCTTCCTTCTGGTGGGAAGAGTGAACTTTGGGTTTGAACCAGCTACACAGGGTCTGCTTCAGACTAGAAGACAGGCTGCGACGCTGGTGCTGCTGCTCCCCAGACCTCTGCCCGTGCGCCTGCCCTTGAGCCACCTGAGATGCACCTTCCTCCCCCTCAGACGATGCTTTGCATTTGCGGTGTTTGAAACCCAGAAAGAGAGGGCTTCGTCTGGGAGTCTTGTTCGCTCCACCTTCACCACCACCCTTGTTGTTCTGGTTCATTCTATTGTTGGTGCTGTTATTGTTGTTGTTGTTCTTGTTGTTGATGCTAATCCTAGCAGGGCTAGGACCGGAGTCAGGTGCCCTCCTGTTCAAGCATGGAGATGTCTGAGGGGAGTCTGGGACCTCGTCGGTTCCATACAAAGTCTGGAGATACTGCCGCACCTCCTATGCAACAAGATTTAAATATTACTTTTGAGATACAGTATTTTCCCATTAAGGGCCGGTTTCACCAAGCAGGTTATAATTTAGAGCCTCGGTTATAACAAGAATTGTCATAGTAACCATTGTTGACAAAAACCAAACATAAGGACTTTTCGAAAAGAAACTCGGGTTTGTAACATAGCCTGCTCAGTGACACTGGCCATAACACAGTGAATATTGCACAGGGTGACCCACTCGCTACTTTACCCAGCATTTCTTTAATAACGTTAACACAACTGAAGATATCGCAACGAAATTTGAACCGAACTAACCTCATTACGTGAGAAAGGAAATATGACATCACAACATGTGGTTGAAGTGGCCACCATTTGCGTCCAGGCAGGCCTGTAAATGATGCTCCACATTTGCCGTTTTGGAAGGTCCTGACCAGCACTTCCTGAGAACTGCCTGAATATCTTGGATGATGTTTCCTTTGAAGGTGTCGATGGATTGTGACTTGTTTTAGTACACTCACCTTTTCAGAAAGGTCCATATCAGGCAGCTTAAGATCGGGTGACCACGGTGACCAAAGGGCAAAGGCCCTTCAAAATGACTCAGTCGCCAAAAAAGGACTGAATTTTGGCCATGCTGATATGTGATGTGCGGCATATGTACCGAAACAAACCACAATCCATCGACGCCTTGAAAGAAAACGTCACTCAAGAAAGTTACGCAGTGCCTCAGGACATGCTGGCCAGGACTTTCCAAAATATGGAGCACCGTGTTCAGGCCTGCCTGGACGCAATGGTGAACCAACCGATTTCAACCACATGTTGTGATGCCATTTCCTTTCTCACATGATGAGGTTAGTTCAGTTCAAATTCCATTGTGATATCTTCATTCGAGTTAAAGTTAAGAAATGCCGGGTAAAGTAGCAAGTGGGAAGCCCTGTATGACCCAAAGATATCTGCTATATATTACTCTAGATACATAACTCGCTATCCCTTTCCATACAAGCAAAGTGATGCTAGTCAGCAGAAGCAGCCATAGGGACGGCCCCTGTGCTGATGGGCCAGACCACAGTGGAACATGTCCAGGGGCGCGGGGCATCCCTTGAAATGCCCAACTACGTACAGGCAACCACGGCAGATCGATCGAAGTCACCCAAAGCAGCCATCTTTGCTTTGGGCGACTGGCACAAACTCCATGTAAAAACTGGCATCACTTTTTCTTAGCAGTTATGTATCTAGAGTTATATATAGCAGATATCTTTGGTATAACCATAATTTGCCAAAGGATAACTCTGCATGAAGAAAGACATTAAGTCATGCATCATCAATTGCCTAGATTGCCCCTAGTTAAATTGTGTAATCATATCCACATCTCCAAAGTTAGACACTACAAGCACAAACACATGTGCGCATGTAAGTATGAGTATGTAGCACTGCAGACCCAATGTCACAAAATGAGTCCAATGTGACTCACATCAGAGGATCCTGCCTTTCAGACCTTCCAAGTATATAAATAACTGAAAAGTTCAAGTGTTTGTACCTGGTTCTATTGGGCATCTGAACCACAACTACACACAAGCAAGACAGGAAAATTTCAATTGAAATGACAATCACAAATATTAATATGACACCAGCACAGTACTGACCTGAAGAGTCATGTGAATAGGTTCCTTGTCCCCTGACGCAACTCCCCCAGAACTCATCCCTGCCCTCCCACTGGCTCCTCCTACCATGGACACGACACCACCTTCCTCGCTTCCAGAGCCTGCGGGAATGCTGTGCCTCTTGCAGGGCTCCCCTTCCAGCGGGGAGCGTGGACACCCTTTTCGCCCCACCAAAAGCCCTGCACCCATCCTGGAGCCCCTCCCACTCGCCAGTCCCACTTCCATGTGTGAGCCACTAGTGTGTCTATGCCTCTTTCGTGGATGTCTCCTCCTGGGTTTTTGTGGGGCATGGTCACTGTCAAGGCCTACCCTCCCAAGGCCTTCCCCATCTCCCTCTCCAGGGCGCAACATGTCAATTGGCACTGCATAAATGTCTGAGTCAAACGGGACAGTGTAAATGTCACTAATTTCATCAAGGCTTGGCCCATAGGCAGGGCCTGGGGGTGGGGTCACAGAGCGAGGTGGAGAAGGGCTGAAAGAAGTCTCTGGGGTCCAGCACAACCTGCCCAGGCGATAAGAGGAAGGGCCCATCTCATGTCCAATCAGTCGTGGGTGGCACTCATGGGAGCATGGGATGGACCACGACGTTTCGATGCTAGCCAATCTCAAAGCTTCTTCCAGGACAACTGCAACCAGCCGGGCCGCTAATTTTTCCAGATCAGCCTTCCTAGGAAGTGGAATCAATGGTGGGGGGCTATCCTGAAACTCAGGGGGAGGAGCTATAGCATTCTCATCATCATCGTCGTCGTCGTCATCATCGTCGTCGTCATCATCATCATCATCATCTTCCTCATCATCATCCAGTCTTCCTGGTGCTTTCTTCAATGTGTCAAACTGCTCCCCATAGGGATCATCTGAATTGGATTGGTCCTCCTCAACTGCATCTGGCAGCAGAGGGGGTGCATGATCTAGGCATTGAAGTGGCCCAGAGGCAGTTGGCCCAGGAGCACTCTCATCACTGTCAGACACAGTGCTAGAAGCAGAGCCACTGGTGAGGAACAGACCACTGTCTCCACTCAGGACAGACAGCTCGGAGCTCAGATTTCCGCCACTCTGTGACGGGGTTTGAGGAGAATCCATTTTTAATCCAGACACTTCTTCTGCTTCTCTGCAGCCAAGGCAAAATGTCAGGCAGCAATCCAGACTACACTGCAAGGAGAGCAAAGAGCCCAACATGTAACTTTGGATCAATATGTATAACTCACATCTGTGGATTTTGAAACAACTATTCACTAGTCATACAACTCCAGACATCTCATTTGGTCACCATCAGTAACAAAAATGAACTTCATACATTAAAGAACTCCCACTGTCTCCTGCACTGATTGATCTATTGGAACAGTATAATAATAACAACAACAACAACAACAACAACAACAACAACAACAAGAAAATAATAATAATAATAATCATAATCATAATCATCATCATCGTCGTCATCATCATCAACATCACAACGCGATGAAGGGAGACACAAGCTAACCCAAAATTAAAACTTGTGAAAATAAACCTATAAACAACCCGTCCCACCCCCCACCCCTGCCCATCTCAGATGACAGACACTGAATATTTAAATTTAAATATTACACTATGCAATACGGTACTTCACCAAATCAAGCCCCCTCGCCACCAGCCACTACTTCGGATGCCCTGGCCACGCCGACGTGTATGGCACCACCCTTGCACCTCATCGACCCCGCCAAGGACGTCCCCTCTACTCGCCGGAGCGAAGGAAGCCTTATCCTCAAACCTATTTACCCATTAATTAACCTACGCCATTTACACCTATCCAAACAAACAACCTTAGCCTCAGCCACGTCCATGGTCCTATTGACACATGAACGTCTCGGCTTAACACTAGCAACACCCTTAAGACACTGACCCACCTGGTCCAATAATAATAATAATAATAGTTTATTACTAGAGTCCTGATTTTTAGGCACAAAAAACCCCTGAAATAGGCGCGAAAAAACCTCAAAAAGGCACACAATTTTTACTTTTTCGGGCGTATAGAGGATAACGTTACAGAAAATTAAAAAGGTAGAATAATTTTATATGCCTCAAGTCACAAATCGAGGAAAAAACCGAATAACGATAAACTGACAGAAAATCACAAAACTTGGGCAAAAGACACGAAGTGCAAGCAAGTACCACTTGCACTTCACTTTCCACGTGCACAATATGTTGCCAAATATTGTTCTAAATTTACCTCTGATTGGAACAATCAGAGGAAAATTTTAAAAAATACTTGGCATATGCGTAACGGAAACATGATTTGTATTACTTCTGAACGGTTTTGGTCCTTTCAGGAGCACAAAAAATACTCCGCATAAAAACCGAACATGACTTTCAAGAAATAGGTCCGTAATCGGCCCAAAAGTCCTGAAATTGCTTCAAAAAGTTCAAAAACTATCCAAAAAAGGCCAAATAGGCATGACAAGTCACAAAAAGCCAGAATAGGCAAAATAGTTCCCAAAACCACGAAATAGGCAATTTTAGGCACTATAAAACCTACATTCTCCACATCCTGCACTTATGAAACGGATAGATCTCTTCACAAAACCATCCCAACTGTTAAGAAACTAAATAGGCATTTGCCTAAAAATCCAGACTAATTTTATTATTGTACCCCGGGCCTCAGCCACATGGGCAGGGATTCCCCCTATAATGCAATCCAATTTAGTCACAGAACAAAAGTTTGGTACATACTGCACAAAAAAAATCAGTGCAATTGGTATAAACAAAATTCCGGAATATTGACCAAGATTGAAAATATGTCACTGTAGGGTGGAACTTTTGGAAAGTTTTTAAGTAAGGAAGATCTTTGTATGCAAAACAATGGCAACTGTACATAACATGGAATAAATCAAAATTTGATAATGAATTGCAAAGAGTACATATTTCATTCGGTGAAAACACAAATCTATAATTATTAATTCATGTCTTTTGGGAGTTATTTCTTAGGTTTACCAATAGTCATGTAATACTGATAGGGAGGTTGTAATTAAAATAACTTTCTCTTAAATAATAATAATTTTTTAAAATTGTTGCATAATTCATATATCTAGTAGACTTATTTATATCTGCAAGGTCTTTTTGGATAGATTCGTCAATTAAAGTTCTTATTAAAGAAAAAGAGTACGCCTTAGAGTCAGATTTCAAATAATGATCAAATGAAGAACCTACCCTGTTTAGTAGCTTATCAAAATCTTTTAACCAGGGGGACCAGTTATCCTTGCCAAGAAGAATTAAGTACTGTAAACAGGATGCAGCAAAATTGTTACTGGCGGGATTTTTCTTTAAGAGCCATTTACCGAGGAAGCTAATTGTAATTTTAAATACTTTTATTTAAAAGGGTCTTATTCCTGTTTCTAGTCTGACAAAGTATCCTGCTGTGTTTAATGGAAGATTCAGGTAGTTCTTTAAAAATTGTGCTTGTATCTTCTCAATCTGGTCAGAATGAGATAATGCCCAAAGGTTGGCGTTGTGCAGAACAGAGGGAGATATCTGTGCGTCAAAAAGCTGTAATGTAGTTGAAAGGTTGTGATTTTACACTTAATTCAAGCAGTACAAATAGCGCTAGTCAACGATGAGCCTTTTGAGCAGAAGTAGTTTGGGTTATCATTAAACTTGGTTGAATCGAAAAAAGGTACGCCGAGGTATTTATATTGATTAGTTATGTGAATGCGGGTGTCCTTCCATTTAAAATGGAATTTCCATTGGGAGAGTCAAACCCGAATAATAGCCAAATTTGTATATGTGGAACTCGAGAAGCAGATGTTCTCAATCAAGATAGCAATATTTAATATTTGATTACCAATATTTATCACCATCTGGCATCACAAAATTTAAGAAAATTACTCTTGATAACTCATCTTGGTAAAGAAAAATACGTACATGTTACACAAAGTGGAAGAATGTGAAGAGCTGACATCCATTTGGTTCAGGTAGCCAGAGGGAGCATGTAAAATTGGACACCTACGTAGGTTTGAACTCTATGTAACTGAAGAATGTAACATGCACCTAAATTAATGTGCAACTACATCAGTATTTGCCATCCTAGGTTGTGATTGCCTCAAGTTCCAAAACAAAAACAGAAAAAAACCATGTTTCATTTGAGGACATCGGCATGCATGATTAAGTTCTGGAATAATGTAAAGTGAGTTAATCCTTATTGAATGTGTATTTTTGGGCTAGCATGTCAGTTGCCCAGACAGATTCAATGGGATATCAGATCAAAGTAAGAGATGTTAATAATTGATGTAATCAGCTATAAACACCTGGGACGTCTTCCACCAAGAGGCAAATCCCAAAGCAGACCAATTGAAAAGATGTGCACCTAGCTGAGAGACACTGTATTCTCCTATGGATTTGTTGAGCAGTCACTCACTCTAGTACAGTACACCAGAGTACTGGACATTAAGAGTAGTAAGCATAAGTAAATTTTTAATGAGTTCAAACTGATGTCACCAATGTTAGAATTCCCATGTAAGTGACAATAACAATAGAAAGAAAAGTGAAGTCAATCTAAACTGGAACAAATTGGAATATGAATAAGTATGCTAGCCCTACAACTGGTTACCTTAAATAAATAAATAAATAAATAAATTTGCTTCAACAAGTACTGAACTACTGAACAAGTACTACCTACTACCAAAGCAAACTGCAGCAGCACGAAAAAAAAATCACCCTCTGCTAGCCTGACTTACAAAATTAAGCAGTCATTATTTTCCAAGTTCACACAATGAACAAGGCAAGGGAACCCTTTTTGCATTCCTATATTGCCCTACAAACAGACATGCAGACATCATTGAGTCCATGAAAGGTTTATTGATAGAAATCAGACATATTTTGTCTGATTTCTTTCAATGAACCTTTCATGGACTCTATGTGAAATTAAACAGAGTTTACACAAGGCCCTCTCTTCAATTAAATCTGAGATGTCACCATTCCATTACAAAACAAGGTTTACTTGGTTTGGCCTTGCAGAGTTATTTTTGTTCCAACATCTGGAGGTTACAAACCAGTCACTGATTCATCACTAATTTTAAAATTCTAATTGAACCACCATATTACTCATTTATTGTAACGTTCACTAAGTTGTAATGAGGTCAGCATTACTGACCCTCATTACAACCACACACAATTTTCACTAATGGCCCACTGTGGATTCTTCATCATCCCCCAAAATGCCCATACTGTGAAGTACCGATTTGGTTCCATTTTTTAACCTCCACCTTCCCTCTATCCCCCCCTTCCCCCTTCCCCTCCCCCCCTCCGCCCACCCTAAATGGCAACTACGTTCGTAGTAAAAACACCCACCATGAATGAGCCTGAGCTTGCGAAATGGGCGGGGCCAAAAAGACACCATCATTTCCTCTCCTCCGGGTTCCCCCATCCCCGGATTCCCCTTCTTCTTTCGGATGGTGTTCTCTCTCCTCCTCTCACATGGCCCCGGGGCCAACCCAGAGCCTCGTGTCCGTGCCACACTCCGGAGCGAACCCGGAAATTTCCTCCCCCCCGCCGCCGCCTCCTCCTCCTCCTCCTCCTGCCCGCCTCCTCCGCCCTCCCCCGCCGCCCGATACTCCGGCCATTTATACACACGCCCGGAATAAAATCCGGATCAATAAAACGGCTTTCATCCTCAGCACCACTCGTTAGCAGACCACATTTTCCGCGTGCGAACTTGCGAACCGTCCAACAGAGTGTAGGAGTCGATTGAGGAGTCGAGGGCCACACAAAAATCGGTGGTTTCCACACTGGGGCGACGGGATCAAAAGGCGACTCTCATTTTGGAACGAGCTCACTTTTCCCCTTTCCCCTTTTCCCGTTCCGTCGCCATCTTGGAAAATCTCTACGGGTTGGCAACACTGGAGCAGTTTTCGGGGAAACACTGCGACTGAGCAGAGATAGGGGGCTGACATGTTGAGCGTCTAACAGCAGCTGGCCAATCAGCAGGCGGGATTCACACCACGTGATGAGAGAGCTCCAACATGGCGGCTCTCATAGTTGCACAAAAGTTTAGAGATTTAAAGCAAATTAAATTTTAAGGTAATCACTATCTGCCTGATTACCGAACTTTCAACTCCTGGGAGCATAAAACAATACAAATAAACCTCTGCAAAAATTTTGCAAAATTGCTGTACACATAAATGGTCATATATGGTTTATAATAACAAAATTTAAAATATTTACCACATACATACAGCCCTACATACTGTATAGCCAAATTAAAGCATGTGAAAATATTACCAACAAAAACTTTCAAAATCTTGTCAACACTTTATTTTCCAAACTTCAAAATGCATGATTTCCAACATCGTACATAAACACAAAACGTAACATTACTTCACCATTGTCAGATCACAGGTATAACAATTTCGAACTAGGTGGGGAATGCAAAAGTTGTGTGGCACATGCCAACATTAAGTCTAAACACAACTCGTACAGTAAAAATCCAAATACACAACACAGGGTTTCAAAAAAAGAGTGAATATGCTCCGATTAAAATATGACCAAATTAAATGTCACGTCCTGGTTTAATTCAATCACTTTTGGCGGGTGCGCAGAGTCCTCCCTGAAATAGAACAAAAAAATAGCTTACATTGCAAACATCTTTATGTTAGTGACATACGCAGCAAAAGGAGAGAAAGTGCTGACAAATTTCTTAAATTATGTGTAAGGAAATATTAATTTTTCAAGAGACAAAATGGGGGGCAACCAATACATATGGATATGCATGGTTTTGTACTGTACTTTCCCATACAAATCATTGACTCTGATACAGCACACGTAAGGACCTATCCGTATGTAAACTAATGGATGCCAACCTGGAACAATCTAATGAAAAACCTAGTTTCAGAGAGAAAATAACCCATTTTGTCATAAAGTGAGATCATATTGGCTGTAAGTTGATTAATTTATCCCATTTTGATCATTTTTATATCTGGAATTGATACCACTGCCTAGCAATGTAATTCATAGCAGTTGGTTTTTTCTATCCAAATATATGCTGCAAAACACTGAACACACAAATCACATTTTCCTTCGCAACAAAGGTGTTAAAAAACAATTTTCTTCTTTCATACAAAAACACACAGTAATTACAGACCGGTGGACTGGCTGCCAGTGCTCTTCAATGTGCCACCACTCTTTCTCTCTGGGGACTTCTTCTTGAGCCCAGTATTCCCTGACGACTTCTCATCATCTTCTGTGATACCTGTAAATAATCCTAAATTAGTTACAACATACTCAGAGATGAATCACATGGCTGACACTATACCTGGAAGAGCACTTGCAGCCACATCTTGTTTTTGTGATAATTTCCTGGATCTCTTGGGCGTCAGTGGAACAGGAGGGTCATCTATGTACAAATTTCATGTTAGCGACAACCTATGACATTCGACAACTTCGTCCCTCACCTCCTGCCTTCGAGTCATCACTCTGGCCACTTTCCCTACGAATTCGCAGCCTGGTGAGGTATGGTGATGGGAGCCCAGGGGTAACTGATGATCGCCTAGTCACCTTTTTAGGTGTTCCTTCAGATGACTTTTCCATGCCGTCCTCAGGAATGGTTCCAAGAGTGTTGGGAGGCATCTTGAGAGGGGTTGAACTTGCTTTTTTGGCTGAAGGGGATGTGGCAGTCAGTCTCATTGAAGTTCGACGAGGAGTTCTGGCTGTCCTCTTTGGTGTTGCCTTGGAATCTGGAGGGGTCTTCATTCCAGCCTGACTATCAGTTTCAAGGTTTTGAGAGTCATCAGTAGCCTTCTGTGGTGAATCTTTCTTATTTGGTGATTTGGTCAATTGGCTTGGCGATTCCTGGTTGATCACTGGTGACTTTGAAGGTGACTTTGAAGGTGATTTTTTTGGTGACTTCCTTGGACTTGCGAGTTGCTCCCCACAATCCTGCTCAATTTTCACAGGTTTTTCCAAGGAATCTGTCACTTGAGTGGATTTCTGCCCTTTTTTGGGGGTGACTTTCGGTGTGACTGGTTCATTGGATCCAGAAGCGGTTGGTGAGCTTGTTACAATGGGTGATTTTGTCCACTTGGAGGGAGTCAGTGATTTATGCAACAAAGGGGAAGACTTAATTCCTTTTGTAGGTGTTCCCTTTTTCAGTGAACTTGGTGACTTCTTTTCACTTGTGGGAGTAATTTTCCCCACTGGTGACTTGGCCTCTTTAGCTGGAGTCATCTTCCTAAGTAATGCCACCAAAGGAGATTGACTCATCTTGGCTGGAGTAGTCTGCTTCTGGGATGCCACCAAAGGAGACTTATTCATCTTGGCTGGAGTCGTCTGCTTCTGGATTGCCACCAAAGGAGACTTATTCATCTTGGCTGGAGTCGTCTGCTTCTGGATTGCCACCAAAGGAGACTTATTCATCTTGGCTGGAGTTGTCTGCTTTTGAGATACCACCAAAGGAGACTTATTCATATTGGCTGGAGTAGTCTGCTTCTGGATTGCAACCAAAGGAGATTTTCTGTCCTTGGCTGGTGTCACATTTTTCATTTTTGGTGATTTCACCCCCTCTGTAGTAATTGCCTTGTTTGGCATGTTTACCACTGGCGATTTCATATCAGATGCAGCTTGCAATGGTGACTCAGCATCTAGCTCAGCTGCATTCTTACCCTCTGCAGGCGAATCCTTGGGTGTGGAGGACATTACTGACAAAGCTTCTGCCTCCAACAATTTCACTTCTGGTGATGCTCTCAACTTCTTCTTTGGTGTTACAGATTCATCCTCATCAAAATTGAGTTTTCTTCTGAGGCTCTCAGGAGTAGAAATCTTAGTGGGACTTACTTTTGCTGGTGTGGAATCATTCAGCTGAAGCTGAAAGTCTTCACTGGTGCAATTTTCCAATGCTTCCTGTGTTAATGGACTCCTCTTGTCTGGAATGTTTGAGTAAGTAGCTGATTGAGTTCTCTTTCGGGATGACCTTGTTGATGTGTCCGGTGGTGTCATGCATTCTTCTTTGGGTGGAGTCACAAACTTCTCATCTGGGGATCCATTCTTAGACCCTCTTTTGCTTGGTGTCTTGTTAGGTGACACAGTAGTGGGTGACTTACTTGATGCAGGCTTTTGAAGAAACTTTTCATTTGGTGATAATTCATGCAACTTCTCAGGTGTCAGTCTCTCGACCAGAATCACTGGCAACATCTTCACGACATCACCTGGCAAAGCCTGAGGTGTTGCAAATGGAACTGTTGAAAGCTCCTCCACTGTGCTTTCATAATCGAGTTCTTCCGACCCAGAAGAGGCCTCATCTATCTCACCTTCACACCCTGGCATTACTTCAGTAATTTTGCAATCAGAACTGTTTCCATCATCATCAATGGACATCCCTAGAACTTGGCTCTCACTAAGGAGTTGCACAGAGTTGGTCTTCACATCTTCAGGTGACAATATCAAGTTCAAATCATCTTCCTTCTGAAATGTCACATCTCCCACCTTCTCACCTCCAACCTGGTGAATTTCATTAGCTCCATTTCCTGCTTCTGCACTATCTCCATTTTCATTCAGGTTATCCATCTCACTGTCTGCAATTGTCACAACACTCTCTTCCTCGCTAGTTTCCGACTCACTTTCAGACTCTTGTTTCTGCTTTCTCGGACTGCTATCATCAACCTGTTTTGGAAATTCAACCTCACTTTCTGATTCATTATCAGTCTCGCTTCCAGGTTCATCTTCAACCATGCTTGCAGACTTCTCCGGAACCGCCCTTTCAATATCATCATCACTTTCCGACTCTTGATGATCACTCTTTCGTTCAGATTCTGCTTCCGTCTTGCTCGCAGATCCCTCCAGAACCCCTATCTCTGCATCTTCAACCTCACTCTCAGACTCACTTCCAGATATCTCTTTAATTTTGCTTGCTGATGCCTCCACAACCTTTCCTCCTGCATCTTCAACCTCACTGTGTGACTCTCTCTCAGAATCACTTCCAGCTTCATCTTCAACTTTGTTTGCCAATGTCTCTGGAACTTTTCTCTCAGCATCTTCAACCTCACTGTCCATCTCTTGCTCAGACTTGCTTGCTGAATTATCTGCAACCTTTCTTGGCATATGCTCACCCTCTTCCTCATCACATTCATCTTCACCTCCAGATTCGTCTTCAACCTTGCCTTCAGACACCTGTTCAGCCTCCCTCTCATAATCACCTTCATCACTGCCACTCTCAGATTCTGACTCGCTTTCATCCACTTTAGAATTCACCCTACTCCCAGTAGGAAGCTGTATTTCAGGAGCTTCTGCACCAATGCTTTCCTGCTCATTTGAGGCAGTGTCTTCAATAGAGTCAGACTCATCACTACCTTCTGAGTCTTTCCTCAAGTCACATGTAACCTTATCATCATCTGATCCTGCATATTTTGTGGTAGGTTT
Organism: Catajapyx aquilonaris; assembly: GCA_000934665.2. Lineage (NCBI taxonomy): Eukaryota > Metazoa > Arthropoda > Diplura > Dicellurata > Japygidae > Catajapyx > Catajapyx aquilonaris. Next base: position 30,771 of record JYFJ02001977.1, on the reverse strand, counting down.
GGAACTCATATCTGAAGCTGGCATTTCATCATCATCATGTGCTGCTGTGTCCCATGGTGCCATCTGCTCCTCAGGAATATCCTCCACAACAAAATCTCCCATAATTTTAATACCCTTATGCAGCATTTTCTTAAGTTTCTTCCCCTCCTCCTTTTTCTTCTTCTGCTTCTGCTGCTTCTTTAGGATGGCAGACACATGCTTCTGAAGTTTTGTTTGTTTCCCATCAGGCTTCTCTTTGAGCTTCTTGCCCTTGTCACAATGTGGCATGGCTGGGACGCTGCAAATGTCCTTTGAAAATCCAGCATCTTCAGCAGTCACAAATTCAGTAGCCATGGTGGGATCAGCTTCTTTATCTTCATAAAAGAGGGTATCTCCTTGAACATCTGTGATTGGCACTTTCAATGGCAGGTGCTTCACTGTCACCCTCACTTCTGAAGTCAGCAGCTGAAAAGAGAACTGGTTGGTCACTTGTTTCAAAGCATTCCCAGAAAGTTTCTCAATCCTTCCATCAGGTTCCCACAACAAATGTGCCCATGGGACATACTAAACCACGTACATTGGTAACTATGAAAATAAAACATAAAACAGAACTCAATACTAACAGGCAAGATCTCACTCAAATCGAACTTCCCATCGACGATTCCCTCCACCATGCCACTTCCCTTCTTCAATGGGAGCCTCCTTTCAGGATCTTTATGCCTCCACCAAGATGAAAAATTCGTTGCAGGTATCAGTTTCACCTCAGCTTCTTTTAGCACTTTCTTCTTGTTCTCCAAACCACGTGTCAGTTTATGCAGAAGGTGGTATGCCAGGGCATTCAAAAGTAGGTCATAATTATATCCATTCAAGACACTCTTCATGGACAACGTATATCTGCATTGAGAAGAAAAATAAATTTGTCAACTGAGGCTTGTGCAGTGCTCTAACTTACAGCTACAAGTGAATTGCAGTTAACACCTGCCTAGTGCTAGGCTATGTCCATAGATAGCTATGTCCACATTCCAAGCCGCAATCTGTAATGTACCCGAGTCATGAACCAGTCTAGCATAGGTAAGCAAAATCGACTGGGATTAACCAAGGGCAAATTTCATTTAGCCTCGGAGGAATTAGAGGGCAATCCATGTTGTGGGATGCCTCCTGCCCAATTCCAAGGCAAGCTAACTTACAGGAGCAAAATGTTTCTTGTGATGTGTGTTGATGTCAGCACATCAATATCAACTATTAGTAAATAACTGGAGAAAAAGAATAATTGCAAGCCAACCTCAGTACCAACCTGATTATTTGAAGAGACAGTTTCCGCTTCCTGTGCATTATGGGTCCTGACTGGATAACAGCTAGCTGAGTCAGTTGCTTATTGCCATCTAAATGTTCAGTGGTAAAGAAGCATGCAAAGATAAGTGAACGTAAAAACTGATGACAAATTTGTAGGCCTACATGTGAAAAACTTACCAAAGACATCACTCAATCGAACAGTCACCCGAGTGATCACCTCTCCAATGTCCTCCACATCTCGTCTGAAAAATACATGTCCATAAGCTTCCAATAATCACATCTAAGATGAAAAATCTTATGCATCTCCAAAAGTACTCCATTAAAACTTCAGAAGTATATCACATTTTTCAAGCTCCTAGTAATTACCAATTAAAATTGATAGAAATAACAAAAAACCACTAGCATCTCGTAAATTACACAGAAACACCCAATACACTAAAGTCATGCAGCTAATTAGTTATCCCCAACACAAAACCACTAGAAGTGTACAGTGTGATTGAAATTCTACCATATGATCTGGTACAAGAATTTTAACTACATAATTATAATTCCAAAATTTCAGAAAATTATGCGAACCCCATATGTCCAAAACTATGGAATGACAGGAAATTGCATAACCGATTCATCAATATGTAACAGTCACAACTTCAGTGGTTTTGGGGACCGCACCGTATTAATTCCCATTAACAATTTCAAATTTAATTAAGGTTGCTCTACCAATGAGGATGGTTAACCCCCATCCAGCAGTGTGTACGGTGTTGGACATTAATTGCATCATACTGCTAGAGACATTTTCCGATGCGGCAGACGTGCAAATCTAAGTGATAGAGTGAGAGCCTCGCGAGAAAGAAATGGTAGGCCTTGGGTGACGTCACCGGCTGGGGGGGCAATGGAGAAAAAGGCTTGTTCCCAGCTGGTGACGTCACCCAAGGCCTACCATTTCTACCACTGGCTATAGCAAAATCATCGATTTATTGTCAGTTTAATCATCAACAAGCATCTACAAAAAGGGTGGGCTTCACCTACCACTGACCTGTCACTCGGGATGGCTCTTATAGGGTTGAGAAAAATGGACTGCACCATCTGAATCACGATTATTGTCATTTTCTCAGAAATCAGTGTGCAAATTGAGTTAAGTGTCGTTTTGACTCAATTTATTATGGATAATGCCACATGTTCAGGTAAATAGAACTGCTAAATTTAAAAAATCAAAATACTAGTTGAGTAAGAAAATTGCATGCACCAATGGAAAGAGAATATTGATGTAATGCAATCAGTTGGCATCCTCTGAATCTCAAACACTGTATCATGCAATGGCAGGTTAGGGATGAATGCTGTAGAAGTGTAGACTGACATACTATTGGAATTCACGAACTCCCTCCAAATGTGATTCATACATTGTTAGCAGAGCCTGTGCATGCAATACATCAAGTCTATTATTATTTCACTTGCAGGAGTGTAGCTCAATTTCTATGACATCGAACTTTAAAACTCTGTCATATTATGAATAATGTAAAAATATGCATGGGAAGTCTTCTCTGATAATACCGGAAGGTAGCACAGGGAATAACATAATAATAGATTGACATACTACACACTACTTTACATTCCATTGAAGCCAAAGCAATAATTAAACTTGTGCAATGGAATAGGATGTTCTGTCAATATGTTACAGTGCTGTCCAACACCACCATACCTTGCTGAGACGATCTCCAATGCGAGGTAGAGAACCATGAGCTTCATCATCATTTCCTTGCAGACTGGATCACTTTTTCCATCCCACATTTCCTTGAAGTAGTGGATTCTGCCCCATATGATAATGGCTAGTTTAGAAGCCTTACGGGGCTTCTTTGCACAGCCAAGAACTTCAGGCTGCATCTTCCTACATGGTAAAAATATTATATCAGATTTACCACTGCTTCTGTGCACACGCTGCTATCCTAGGGAAGGTTTCTGTGTCAACAAAGCTAACAAATGCAAGTACAGCCAAGAGCTTGTGGCAGTCTAGACAGTGTTTTCTCTCTCTTTCCCTCTCTCCCTCCCAATTAATGCACATTATATGCAGCACAATGTAATATTACTTCTGATGCAGCACTAGAATACCCAACCAGGAGTATGTAACCATAAATTTCAATAACTATCAGCTGTAGTCAACAACTTTCACTCACAAAAAATTGGTCAACTTATATTGCCACAAAACATGACATATCTCCATTAAACATCCACGACAAAACCAATCCTAGAACTGGCCATTTTAAAACAAATTGCTACAACCAATTTACACCACATTAATGCAAAACTGATCATAAAAGGCACAGAAGAAATTACACAGTACACTACAACCTAGATGCCAGGTTTCCTCAACACAGTGGGAATACTGAGAGCTGTGCAATAAGAATTGCAGCATTACTTTGTTTAAAATGCTCTTCTAACATTCAGTCCCTCACAAAAACTTTGACTTTCCAGTTAGATGCAAATATTAATGGGTTATATTTGGTTCACAAATGTGGTCCTAGATGAATTCACATGTGTGCAAGGTTTTCTGCCCATTTATCCAAAATGGTAAAAATCACAGGCAGCAATGTGACTTCATGGTTAAACACTCCAAAACAAAGGCACATTTCTTGCTGAAACAGGAGCATTGTTTATCCTTCTAATAAACTGGAGTGCTGTCATATCTTACAAGTAACTTCCATGACAGAGAGAATATCAAGATATCTGAGCTCCTGTGGCTCTTGCCAACGAAGAATGTGAACCCTGGTTGTAATGTAATACGCCCATAAAATGCTTACCTGTAGAGGAGCTCCATGAGTCTGCCCAGAATGACCTTTGCAGATGACATGAGTGCAAACTGGGTGCTCATTCTGAAGGCAGCAAGCCAAGGATAGGCCCGCTCCTCTAGCTTCACCATATCCTCCACAACACTGACACTGTCTAACATCTTGGAAGTTTCTTCCACGTCAAATTTAGGCCGGATCAGAAGATCCATCACATAGCTCATCATTAGTTCATTGGTCATGACTGCAAGAAAAACTCAAATTGTAACATGACACCATATCTGCACCAGTTGGCCTATAAAAAAATATGGGTAGATTTCAAATTCAAGAATTTTACAGGCTCCCATATCTACAAAAAGCACATGTTCAAAATCCTGGTTCTGAGCACTCAGTCATACCTGCCTAATACATGAGCACTGCTAAACTGAAACACTAGTTGGACTTCGCAAATGCATAAGGTAGCCTATAAAATAATATAAATGACCTTCAGTTTTCCTTTCCTACCAACAATCAGCTCATAAAATGGGGCATCAAGTCAAAATCAATTCAATCAGGCCATTTCAACCACAGATTGCGTCAAAATGGCTACTGCCCCATTTTATTTATTTATTTATTTATTTTTTTTGAGTTGTCACACAAAAATTGTCAGCACAAAAAAATACTGCAGCATGAAGTTACTCTTCTGTACAAAGCTTTCATCATCACATGAGCTGTAACAGCACTAAATTCAAAAATCCAGGTGGCACAGGATAGGAGTCATTAGTTTCATTTCGCTTAAAAATAGGGGCGGCGGAGTGGTGCTGCAGTAATGTATGAGCTCACGGATGTAAGGGTCCAGGATTCGATCCCAAGCCTGGCATCCCCCCCTTTATCTCTGGCTTCATCCTGGGTGGGATTCCTTGAGACTAACCACCTGGGGAGAGTTCACAAAATGACCACAGCAACGGCATTGCACTGCACCTTGCACATCCCCTCCCATTCACCCTACCCGTGGGCCAGGCGCTTTGTACAAAGGTTCCGATGTACAATGCACATAAAAACGGTCAATAAAGGTTCATGCGATATACCCGACGGGGGGGGTGAAAGCACTACCCAGAATATTTAAAACTAAATAAAAATTTGCTGAAAATTGTTAAAAATTTCAATTCCAAAAATAATTCGAACCCTGCATGGTGTCAGCTCCTTTCCCATAGAACCAGTATTATTCCGAGGCCGTTCCAGTCATTGTCAGCCATCAGACCTGAACGCCCGCCTGTCTGAAACAAGTCCAGGCCTGATCTCAGAATGGCCGTTACAACAAAAAAAAACTCACCTGGTCGAGCCGTCTCTTTCGGCGCTTTGGCCTCCACCTCCGCTGCCGCTCCTAGCAGCGCTCCTTCCTTCCGCTTCGACCCCTTCTTGCTCATGGTTCCGCCCCTGGGCCAGACCGCAGCCTCTCAAACCCGACAGACCTGCGACACCTAAAACCACGTGTTCCCCACCGCAAAGCCAGTCCGAAAAGTGAGGGGGAGAAGTGGGCCTGCGCCGCATATATTGCGCGCCTGCAGGGAGGGAGCCACCGTCGGACGCCGTCCACGCCGGAAACAACCAGCAATCAATGGCACTGCCCAAAACGTGCAAATTGGCGACTCCCTCATTAGATTAGTTTAAAACCAGGCATGCAATAGGACAGATGTGGCATGATTTACTGAATGTTTGGCATAAAACGGGCGGATAAGAGCGGAATAGTATGTGGATATATATGTGGCGGGAAAAGTACGCCGTCGCTGCAGCACTAATTTGCACACCACAACAGCACACAAATAATGTGCCAAATTAACTGTGCAAATCAGATAACTTAAAACCAAGTGGAAAATGTAATTGAGAGCATAAACATGTGCCTAAACATGTTACAGTTCGATAAGGGCGGTGGGGGAGTGAAATGTGCAGGGTTGCCGGCACAAAATGGAGAACAGCGGTAAATATTCTTCCTCCTTGATTTTTTGGGGGACGATTTCGAATGTGGAATCGCAATGGGCCGGGGGCTTAAACTGGCCTTGTCAGCCCCATATTAGTGTTCATTTGACGGCTCAATTTGTAGGTGATTTTGGGGGGAAGCATAGGGTGTGAAGAGGCAGTTCGATCTTCAAGGCCGCTGGGAAGATGAGAGGTGAAGGTTGCGCAATTGCTGCATCAACCAACTCACCATTCCGTTGCTTATGAAATATTATTGCTTCAGAATAAAGTGTTCACGATTCTCAAGCTGTTGAAAAATAATTGTTGCCCGAATGCAATAGTCATTCTTCTTGGCTAGATGACTGTACTCCGTTGCTTTGCGCTTACAGATGCGGTGCAAGAATGGGAGACATTCTTTGCAGCCAATCATCCTCCCCAGGACTATGCATCCATAGCAACGGCCCTGACGGATTTTTGCAACCTGCATCTTTCCAGCAGTACGCCCACAGTCCTTGTGACTTCGGGAGGGACTACGGTGCCCTTGGAACACAACACTGTTAGATTTGTGGACAACTTTAGTGCAGGGACGCGTGGTTCATGCTCCGCAGAACATTTCTTGCGAAAAGGCTATGCTGTTCTATTCTTGCATCGCAGGGGCAGCCTTATGCCTTTTGGGCGGCACATTGGTGGGCTCAATGCACTTAAATCACTGGAATTAAAAGGTGATTCCATTTGTGTCAGACCTGATTATGCTCCAAAAGTCAAGGACATACTGAGAGAGTACCATCAATACTGCAGTGGTAACGACTCCATGTTTATGGCACAGCCATTCACAACTTTGTCTGACTACCTGTGGCTCCTGAGAGCTGCATCTGAAGCAGTGGCACCCTATGGATCCAAGGCAGTCCTGTATTTGGCAGCAGCAGTGTCTGACTTTTACATCCCACCACAGAGAATGCCTGAACATAAGATGCACTCGGATGAAGGTGCCCCAACTATTCGGCTGGAACTGGTGCCCAAGATGCTCCGGCCACTTACTGCCATCTGGGCAGCCAAGGCGTATGTTGTTTCATTCAAGGTAATGGCATTCAGCTGTTGTCCATTTTAATGAAAACGATACCGAATCATCTTGTGTAGGGAAGCTATGTCTGGATTGCAGCATAAGTTTGGAAATTACCACGTTAATGTTTTACATGTGTTAGTTATTCACAAATTGTTCTATTTTTAGCCCTTTCAGTAAATACTGTAGCCTATATAGAATTTTCTTTCAGCTGGAGACAGATGAATCCCTTGTTATATCGAAGGCAAGAGCAGCACTTGAAAAGTACCACCACCAGCTGGTAGTGGCAAATATCCTCCAGACTCGAGCTAGACGTGTGGTACTGGTTGGACCAGATGCAGAAACACCCATTGAGCTGACCCCTCAGCAGCAATCAGCAAAGACCGAAATTGAACAACTCATAGTGGAAGAGATAGTTCTCAGGCATAAAAAATTTATCCACTCACAACAGTGAGAGCTGCAGGTATTATCAAATGGTGGCTGTTAAGGAAAGACGCAAGCATGGCCAGGTCATACCACTTTCAAATCATTTTTAGGCATCCTGAACAGGAGTATGAGTGGGGTGGGTAATTTGTTGGCAATATGCTTTTTGTGGATGAGTTTTATACCAGTTAAAAATGACATATGCAGAATATCTTCAATATTTTTTGCACCATTTTTTGTAAAAGGCATGCTTTTCACTGTTGAATTATGATTCATGAAGAGATTTCAGTACTTGTCATGCCTCATTTTCACTAATCTTTGTCAGTTACTCTTCTTGTGCAGGGGAGATCCTGTACTGTGAATATGTGATAGTGTCTCACCTTGTTGCATGAGGTGGCTTGCCACTGTCCCCGTTAAATGTTCTGCAAATCATGTGAAAGTGGTTCAAGTCTGCCCCACATTGTGTAATGCATCATTTTCGCCTACTCAGAGAATTTAAATCACTTGTTATTCAGTTGCTTGAAGTTTTTTCCATACTTTTCAGCCTTCTTAGAACCAGCATTTATGTTGAGGCATGTTTGAGTCGTTACTTATCAGACACCCTTCATGCAATATTGGAACCAAGTATCATTTAAATAATTATATGGTGTCAAGGTTCTAGGGTATTAAGTTTGTGGGAATCAAAAAGTTTATTATACATCTTCATAAGTTTTATGTTATCAAATGTTTATGGTGTAAATTGTATGATAAATAATTATAACCTTTATGTTCATTTCTTGCATACTGATTAATGAATGATGATTTGCTTTTCAGACACTTCCAGACCTCTTGACATTGCCTTTCTTGCACCACTAATTAGAAATTGATATTCAAATTTTGTATCGCAATCTCTTGATAGTGCCACCCGCGTGTTTTTTTATTTGTTACGTTATGCTTATAATTTCCATTAAGATTTTGTGAAATGTGGCAGGATTAAAGGTGCCTTCACTAATCCACATCTCATGGTACTTGAGAATAATTATTTCAAGTTAGATAATTAAGATGAAAATGATCACTACTTAGCACCAGTTGCATAAAAGCAAATTAAGTAGAAAAGTCACCTAATATGTCAGATTTTGCATTGTGAATAACTATACATCATCTGACATTTCCCCTTTGTTTTCATACAACCAGTACTTGTTAGTGCATACCCTCTTTCAAGAATCAGAAGCCAAACATGTTCCAGTTCCAAATTTCCAAATTCCCCTTTCCATAAAAATGCATTTACTCGATTTCATCACAGATTTATTTTGCATCCTAAAGTTCCTATGCCATCTCAACAGTTATATCCTGGCCTTGGCCTGGGAGCCAGTCCCTTGATGTAGCAGTACCTATTGCAGACAAACTCACAGGGGCAGTCAGGGTTCTTCTCCTTGAGTGGGCAGTGGCAGCCATAAATCTCATTGCATGGTGGGTATGGACCCAACTTGTGGGGCATGGAGCAATACTCAGGCCAATACCGCGTTGGGGTAATGTTCTCCTTGCACGCACATGCAGCCCGGAAATACCCAGGTGGCTTCAGGATCACTGGGGGTATTTTGCCTCCCATGTTATCGGGGCAATCACAGAAAGCGGTTGGATTGGGAAAGAGCATAGCACCACTCTCTCGTGCCTCGTAGTCTTGCTGATCTAGAAGGTGCTTCACACTGAAAAGATGGAAAAGCATCATTTGTCAGTGGAATCTATGCTAATCCCAGAATACTTACTCCCTGCGTGTCAGTATTGCTGTGTCAAGGGATGACGTAGGCAGTACGAACTCCCTAGGTCGGAGTACCTTCCCTGTCCGGTCCTTGTAGTACTTGCGCTCATTCTGCACTGACTAAAATTCAACAGTATAAGCACACTGAAACCTCTCTCTACTGTGTACTCTGCCTACTACACCAGAATGTCTGCTCCTAGCAACACGTTGGGCACTCATATATTTTTGTGGCATTTAGGAAAATAGTAATAATTGAATTTGACTTGAGAAAGCTAGATCAAATTTTCTGTTAATGATGTTGAATTTTTAAAGTACTGTACAATTTTTTTGGTATATCATATGAAGAACTGAATATTAGTCCACAAACCTGGTAGAAGATGTCCAACACCTTTCTGCGTGTAGGGTCACAATTGGTCAGCCTGTAGGGCATCTTGGGGGTCAGGTGTTCGCTTCTTCTTTCCTTAAATTCATACACTGACTTGGCGAGCGGAGAGAATTGAGTGGCTAAATTTCCATAGAGGTACTCGGGTTTCTGAAACGCAATGATTGTGAATTTGGTGAGCAACTACTACAGAGAAGTTTAACTAGTCCATAATACATACTGTGTTGTAGGTGAGGATTTCATTTCGATAGTCTTGAAAGTATTCTTTAGTAGCTCCTCCAAAGGTCGAGCCAAATCCCAGATTGATCGACGGACAATGGCCCATGTACCCAGGCTGGAGGGCTGGGGGAACATAGTCCGCATTGTAGGTACTCCTCATCTCCCCCACATGAAGCCCATAAGTGTCACGCATTGTGAACTAATTTGGACAAAAAATTTTGAGGTTTCCACCGGAGGAAACTATGAGAACTGCACAACTAGTGGTCCACACTGATCAAGACAGAACTGATAATTTGCGTTCTAAACTAAGAACTTGTGCCATCACTACGGTAACGCCCCCAGTAACATATTTATTAACAACAATATATTATTAAGGTCATGGGCATTTTTACGGTACCGTACTGTAATAGCTTCTTGCTACTTTCAAATGGCTATTTCTATATCTACAGCTGTGAAGAGTGAAGCAGCAGCTACGCTTCCTTTTCACATCGGCAAGATGGCCGCGTCCATGCATATTTAGTCCAACAACTTTCTTCATAATTTCCGGAGGAAAGTGGCCCTGTGCAGGGATCAGCAGCTGGTCATCCGGTGTCTCAGGGTGAGGCGGCAGGGAGCATGCCTTGGCCACATGCTTGAGTCGTATTGGGCTGGGTTGGCTGGGTCCGAGCCGATAGAGCCGTATATGCTGACCCCGTTTCCATCAGAGAGGGTGTTAAACCAGCTCACCAATGATGTCTGAGGATGAGGACACTGCCATCCTGCTTCCCGCTGGGTCTGACTCGAGTCGGACAGCGAGTGGGGCCGCTGTCGACGGGGATGCTGCCACGCCGGCCACCCACTGCGGTGACAATGACAAGGCAGGGGCTAAGAGAGGCGGAGGACAGAAGGGCAACCGACTGGTGCTGGTTGCGTCTTGCATGGCCGCAGTTGGGGGAGTCCTCTTCGGTTACGACATTGGAATCGTGTCGGGTGCAGTCCTGCAGCTGAAGGATGACCTGGGTCTGACCTGTTTGCAGAGGGAGATGGTTGTCAGTGTCATGCTTGTTGGGGCTCTTGCTGCATCTGTCTTTGGAGGTGAGAGACTTACACACTTTCAACAGGCATGTGGTCCGGAACTACCTGACTAAGGGTCTGTGAAGAATGTAATTTTTGCTAAAATGCTAAGGTTTCTTAGCTCGGCTGAAAAATATAGTAAAGTCAGTCCCAGTCAGTGGTGATCATTGCTAAGGTGGCCAGATTTTCAAGGCCCAAATTGACGTGGATCTTACCGGATCTTACTTTACTCCTCCTTGTTACCACCTTGATGCCACCTTGGCAACATATGTAAGTTACTGCTGGATTTGTCAGTTTCTTATTGGGCTAATGCCGCTGTTGAGTACACACAAAAGCACACAAAAGGTGTGCTGCATTTAAAATAGCACATTTTATTATGAATATGTACAATGAGCAATACCTGATGACTAACACAGTCTCTTCTCATATTACAGGTGTCATAGTTGATCGGATTGGTCGGCGCTGGTCAATTGTGGGGACTGCAGCAACCTTCTTGGCTGGTTCCCTTTCCCTTGCAGTGGCTCCCACGTACAGTTGGGTCCTGGGTGGGCGTGCACTGGTTGGGTTTGCAGCATCCCTTTCTGCTGTGGCTGAATGTGTGTACATCTCAGAGGTGGCTCCTGCTGCTACTAGAGGAGCACTTGTGTCTCTCAATGAGCTCGCTATTACCCTGGGCTTCCTGTTGGCATATGTCGCTGACTATGCACTGGTTGGGGTGCACAATGGCTGGAGAATAATGTTTGGGATAGGGGCAGCTCCTGCTCTCCTTCAAGGTCAGTGTACTCCCAGGATGACAGACATTTTGTGTGAGAGTTATGTAAATGAATAATAATTATTGTTGTCTTTCTCAAGGCCTGTTTACATGTGCTGTGGCAGGTCAATCTCCACACTGGTTGGTGGGCTACATTTATGTTTTGCTAGTGTGACCCCTTGTAAACAGGTCTTTACATTGATCAGTTATTTATTGGATGCTGCTTGACAATTATTTGATGTGCACATGAGTTACTCTGAGAATACGACCTACTTTGCACTACTTCTCTTTTTTCTGCAGTTATTGACTTAAATTAATGCATAGATGAACCAAGCATTATTGCACATTTAAGACTAACCAACATCTTATGTTATAAACAAATGAAAATGGAATAGATAAAAGGAAGTTAATTTGTTACCAGCTTGATATTTAAAAATTTTATGGAAATTTTATTTTACAGGCATTGCTATGCTGATGCTTCCAAACAGTCCTCATTTCTTGATGCTTCGAAAGCGTGAAGCAGAAGCTGAGTCTGTACTACGAAGGTTGCGAGGAGTTGAGAAGGGGGAAGAGGGGAATCAAGATGAAGATCAGGGCAATGTAAAGCAAGAAATGGCCAATGTGAGGCTTGCACTTTCTGCCGAGCAAGATCAGAACTGTTGCACTGTGTGCAGCCCCCTGGACAACATGCAGGGACGGTTGCTCATTGGAATGGGGTTGGTCTTCTTCCAACAGATCACAGGGCAACCAAACATTCTCTATTATGCCCCGGAGATTTTTCAACTTGTTGGTTTTTGTGGAGGTGCAGCTTCTACATTGGCTTCAGTTGGACTAGGAATCATCAAGGTAGGGAATTTGTGACACTGGATAGTGTGCACATGTCATAATGCTGAAACCAGAATTTTTAAGTGCATCAATTTGTTATGTCAATTTGTCAAATGCTATAAGTAGATACATTTTTGTGGTGGACATTTATGTAATACATGCAGAGTGCTTATTGTAATTGCTGAGTCTCCCTTTTATACGTTGAAAGTCCAAATGTGTTGAAAATTCTGTATTGTTTCATTATGTCATACAGTCCATGTTCAAAAAGTAACTTTTGGTCATTTTAAGCATTTGTGGATTACCTTGCCTTATCCTCAGACATATTTACCTATTTACCCATTGTCTGAGGTGGGCGGGGGGGGGACAGGTTGTTTTTAGGTTCTTTCTCATGAGTTTTATTAGTTCATATGTTGGGTTAGCTTGCATCTCCCTTCATCGCTGACTACCCCTCATAGGGAAATGTCGTGATGTTGTTGTTGTTGTTGTTGTGGATTACCTTGCAGGCCTAATATCTTGTTATAACTTTTTTGTGCAGTTTGCGTCAACATGCGTGTCCGTGGCTATGATCGACAAGGTTGGCCGTCGTTCTGCCCTCTTGGCCGGCACAATTGGCATGATGGCCAGCATCGTCCTTCTTGGCTTGGTGGCAACTTTGCAACAGACATCTGGAGCAGTCTCGGGTTCAAGGGAGACATGTTCTGACCAGGGCTCAAACCAGACAATCTCAATTTCATCCACAACAACTTCACTGCCCAATTTCGAATTCTTGGCCCCAGCACCAGTGCAAGCAGAAGAAGTGGACGGACAGATAATTTCTGGGCCAGTATTTCCAACGACATTCACAACAGCATTTCCAATGCTACCTACTCCAATTGCTGAGACTGATGTAATGTACAGACCAGGATGTGGCTCAAGTGCAAGAGGAATCTCCCAAGTATTGAAATATATTGCTCTGCTGTCTCTGATGTCATATGTGGCCTGCTTTGCATTCTCATTTGGTCCTGTCACCTGGCTGGTCTTGAGTGAGATCTTCCCCACTGCCGTTAAGGGAAGAGCCATTGCCTTGGCCACAGCACTTAATTGGGCTGCCAACTTGCTGGTGTCGGGTACTTTTTTGCAGTTTGTAGGTGAGTTGTAAATGCTACATAATTTTGATGATCAGTGAAATCATTAAGTGAAATTTAATGGCACAGTTTATTACTCCACATATTGTACATGTTAAGATTGCCCTCTTTATTTTTTGAATAGATGCTGTTGGTCTGGGAGGAACCTTCCTGACGTATGGAGTTCTCTGCCTCATTGCAACCGTTTTTATATTTTTGGTAGTTCCTGAGACTAGGGGTAAGACCCTGAGCCAGGTGTCACAAGAACTTCGCACTGTCTCCCTCAGCTCCAGGGCTGAGAGGAATCTGAACTCATTGCCATGTCTCAGGGGCAGGCGTTGGTGCCAACACGTGTCTGGGAGGTACAGGCATGTCCAAGTGAATGACCCCGACTGCACTGGTTTGGAGACAACAACTGTCATATAAAAAAAAGAGTGGAGTAGGGAACACTTTTGGCTGTGACTTTTTTTTGTACACTGAAATATTTGGACAGGGTGTTGGATTAATGTTTAAGGTGGCCTTCCACGTAGGCTGTAAGCCATAATAAGATTTGGACCAAGTTTTTATGCCTCTACGGTTTTAGGTAGGGCTATTGTATTCTCACTTCACGTCATTTTACATTATAACTTTCACTTGTACAGTTTAATTTGCTATTGTGGCTGCCACAGTAACATGAATAGAGCATTTACTATGTGGAACCTTAGAGCATTTTACTAATGGAGGTTGTGCATTCTTTGATATTTCTCAATTCATTAACAGTATATACAAGTATTGAAATATGGTTGTGTATGTTTGCTATTAACTTTAAGAGTGACTTTCATTGCTTTCTCTATCACGTTTTCTTTGACTAACACCAACTTGGGACCTGTACTGTGTGTTGCTAATGTTGTGAAGTGTTGACAATACTGTAAAAGGTGTTGTCATTTATTTTTGCAAGTGGTAAAGTGACAAACCTATTTTCTACATGATTGGTCTCCAACTGGTGGTTACACCTCTGCAATGTAATTATGATGCTGTGTGCTTGTTACGCAGGGGTGGCCATTGGCAGCTTTTTGATATGGATTGAAATGCAGATCTGAAGATATAGTGAAATGTCTGTCAATTCATGCATGAATGCTTCCAAATATCACTTGTATTGTCCTCATAGGAGGCAATCTGTTTATAGTTTAATGAGCAGTAAGATGGATTTACCATTTTTCAGATAATCTCATCTTTCAGGCATTACAGGTGGCATTTGCAAGTTATCTTGATGACTTTGAAAGAGCATAAAAGCAGCTGCAGAGCTATGATATAGTGGCAGAAATATAATTTTTCAAGAGTTTGATCTAGTCCATCTCTCATCTGCTGATGCTGTCATAATTCTCATGACAGGGATTGACAATAATAATTAACCCATTTAAATGATATGAAGGGGTGGACTCATGGTTTGAGATTTTTTAAAGAGTGCAAGCACACACATGAAAGAAGCCTTGATTTGATATAATGCATGGTTTGATCCTTTTCAAGAGACTTCTAAGTGTCTGAAAATTATTTAACTGCCTTGAAGGTGGCATGAATGCATTGAACTCATGTTGTCATTCACCATTTATGACTACCTGCATGTCTTGCAACAATGAATTATGTAGCATTAGTGCATAGAGGCAGCTATACTGAGGGCAGTTATGCCTAATTCGAAGGCACAGCAATATGTTTTGTGCTTTGGTACAGTTTCCAATGATACGTTTCATTCTTTCCGGATGGTTGCATGACAAGTTTGGTTAATGGCCAAATAATAACATGTGGTCCACAAAGAATCTTCCAAAACCATAACCTGAAGCAAGCTAATCCAACTAATTTTAAAGGAATCAAATTGCTGATTAAATTAGATATAAATTGCTCTATCCTGCAGCCCAGGGAGGGTTGCTTGGACCACAAAGTATTTTACACACTACTAATGTTTGTTTCAAAAGCACTTGTTACAATCACCCAAATAGTCATGGTAATGCTTCTGAGTGATTTTGAAATGCGCATGGTTTTGATATGTAAAAGAGTGGTGAATATCTGGCCACCCCTGGTATTATATCATGCCTGCATGACATTAGATTGAGTACAAAGGAGGATTGGAATGTCTCATAAATATATGTAGCTTCCTTTTATGATTTACGATTTCAAGGAGTGGCCATAAATAAAAATTTCCACCTGACAGAAATATATTCAAGATTCGCAGAAGACATGACTTCTTATTTCGAAAGCAGTTTCCCCCTCAACTTTTGTGTCCCACGAAGAACATCTGGGTCTGCCCCCACGCTGGGGGAAAGGATGGGAGAGGAAGTCAACCCTTCCCAAACCAAGGCTTTCCAAGTCCAAAAAACGTAGTTTTTGTGCAGTGTTGATGAGGCCCCATTTCCCAATGATCCCAGTGAACAATAAGTTTAGAAGCGACGCCAGACAGACGTGAGTCGCAAAAATGAGGTCGCCTTTGTAAAGGGCTCACTGCAGATAAAGTTCTCCACCATCAGATGAGGTCACTTTGACACCAACGCAACACCTTTTTGCATTATTACATTCCACACCTTAGCTCAGGAACTATTTCTCCATCCATTTGCTGCCAGATGAAAACTTAAAAGGCATGAAGTTTTCCTATATATTTTTTCATTTTTTTTTAAAACTACATGGCATGGATGATAATCAACCCATTCTGGAATGTCCATTGTATGCTGAATTTGGTGCTTAACTTGAATCTGGTTTTTGCAGTCTCAGGGCCAGATATCAAAATCATGGACATGGCCATCGTGCAACATGGCTTGGTTCGTGACACCCCCTAATCCTCAGCAGCCCCCAACAATACACCCAGAGAGCGATCCATCCATCAAATGGAAAAATAGGCGGCTTATAGGTGCGGCCAGATTTTTTTCTTATGTGTGGTTCATTTTGGCCAGCCACGTGTGCAGTACCCAAGGACAACAAGAGCCAAATTAAAAAGCTGGGAGGGAACCTGCAGAAGGTAGCCCCACCCCATTCTGGAGCTCCAAATGCACACGAGGGCAGCCCCTTAAGATTTCAATCGTGATTCGACCCGATAAAAGCTCGCTAAGGTGACAAATTAATTGGTGGTCACGGGTTGCCATTAGGAAGTCTGACGCTGGTTGGGCGTGACCATCAGGTCACGGGATGTCGTTTGGCACCCGAGTTACGTGACCTGAACGGCGACTTGGAGTAATTGAAGGGTTTTTGAGATGGAAAAAACTGGAGGCTAGTTTTTTAAAATAATAATGTCTTAACAGCCGCTGATTTCAATTTTATGCTATTTACTTGCAATTTGGGCCATATTACACGTTTGATTTTGAAACAAAAAAAAATTAGTTTGTGGCTTAATTGGCGCTGCCTCTAGCTACTAGTAAAAAAACGCACTGTTATTACCACTAATTCGGCAAATTTTACGGTAATAATCCGACATCGGTTGCTCCACTAAACAGCATCAATAACACCAGCGTGAGTTAACGGGTCGGATTTTTTTATAATTATTATACAAAGGGCGTAGTCAGACTTCATGACCCGGTAAACCGGTTGTGACGTATTCAGCAGATGCACATTGACCCGAACCGATAGTTAGCTCATCCAGTACATGTCCGTGTGTGACTTGAGCCACAATACCTAGTGAAAGTGGACCCCCCCGGATTAATAAAAAAAGATATACACGAAGAATAAGGTGTATGATTGCATGGTTTTCGCCCCGAGGCACGCCCCTCTTGTCTCTTTGGAGGAGCACAATGTCCTCTTCCGATATGGATACCTATTGAGACAGGAATTCTGGCAATGGTGCAGACGTCGGGCCACACCTGAGCAGGTGAGGCACACGTTTGCCACATTGTCCTGCACATTCTTGTCATGTATTTCCTAGTATAGACTACATGAGTCATATGTTTCATCCAGAAATTTTTATGAGTGGTAGTCACATAATATGTGGTACCATATGATGTGGTGCACCATATGAGCGAATTTCTCCTAAAGTTAGGTTAGGTTAGTTTGATATGGTACTATTGTCAGGTGTTTGAACTACCAGCAGCCTATAGCAAGTGGTAAGCAAATGACGAGGCAACGGTGCGTTGCGGAGGCGTGGCCGTTGGAGTCGGCAGCTGCCAAACCAAGTAACCAACTCGAGGCTGTAAGCAGTCGAGGAACAGGCCTGCACCAGACAGGTTCAACTCCTACTCAGACTAGTAGTGTAGTGTCTTCCAAGTGGTTTCTAGTAAATAGTAGGATGGGTCCAAGACAGGACATTTGGAGGACTGTACGACCACTCTGGAGGAGGCCCTCGTAGGTCCGGATATATCGGTTTCATGGTGAGTAGCTTGTGGTAATCGCGATCTTAGGACCGGTTATGAGGCAGTGATTGGAGATTTCCAACTGGTCATTTGGCAATTAATTCCATGGCGGAATCTAGGAATGTGACTACTTTATGTGACCCGGACCTTGAGTTACTCCCCCTCCGGTTTTTATTGGAACGGGTCGCGTTGGCTTTTTTATCTTCTTTATGGTGGTACCCGAAGAGATAAGTACCGGTAGTGAACAGTAAGGACGACGGCGTCTCATAATTAGGATTTATGGATTTAAAAAGGGGGCGTCAATGAACGGGGCGGCACATGCTATTGTAACCGATTTGATCGATAAATATTTGATTCACGCAAAGTCTGCTTTGTGATTTGCGGCAATTTCCATTGCTAAATTCCACAGGTTGTAATTGCTAGGTGTAGGGTACGAATTTGAAATAAATCACATCGGGAGTGTACATTGCACGGATTGGTGTTCGCCCAGGTGAAAATTACAAATCCGGAACTATTTCTAATCGAAACAGTGGCGTATGCAGTGCTACATCTACAATATGGGTGAATTTTCTTTACAAGGTGAGTGACGTTTTTCTAGTGTTGAGTAATTTTATTTGTGAAGATTAGTATGCGATCATTGAATTTGCTCAAGCTGCAGGTTTGAAATTTTTGTAATAATTTGAAGCAAATTAACTATTAATTTCGTGCAGATTCACTTAATTAATTCATAGTGCAACAATGAACTTCTCACTTTGAAGCACGCTTTCTCGTATATTGAGCGAATAAATTAGCACATAAAATAAGTTACCGGTACGTCATATTCATCGCAGAATTACCAATTTCATTGCAAAATGTCGTCATAGGTTGCGTATTTGTTTGAATAAAAATTTTTAACCATTCATCCGTTAAATGTTAGCAGATTTCACCTCAGTGTGAGGTCCATATAATTAAGTACAAATCAGCCGTGTTTGAACACCATCGACCACATAATGAGATATCTTCACGTCCCTTGGATTCTCAAAATCAATTCGGTTCGTTCCTGCGGTTTGCAAAAAGGTTTGCCGCTAACGAGGAATTGCATACGTGACTATATGTCTTACATCGTCGAGGCAGAACAGCCTTATTGAAAATAATGGCGGTAGTCCCTCTGGAAACATAATAGCGTGTAATATTGATACGAATCCTTGGCTGAGTGCACGAGTGGAATGGAACCAATATTCCAGCAGTCATGAAGCATTAAAATACGAGTTTCATTTTTGCACCGTTCGCTTCCCCGCCCCGAAAGCGGAAAAAATAATAAAGAATAAACGAATCAGTGGACCATCCGAAAGAAGGAGTTGTTTTTTTTCATTGCCGGCAGACATGGAACCGTGTTTGCTTTTCATCTATTTAAATCCGGTTGTCCGCGGGCTTTCAAGGATATTGCGTGATCCGCCACTTAGCAAGTTGCTCGAATGCTAGGAAATAAAGGCGGGTTTGGTTCTTGGTCATCAGGAAGCGGCTTCTGGTTGGAAGCGTGACCTGACCTTTGACCCCTCACGTGTTTTCTCGTTTTCTAATTACGCGGGATTGTACATTAGGTGATGTCATCATGCCTAATCTAGAAAAAGGCGATATTTTGTTATTTCAAAATAAGGAGAGGCGGCCTCAGGTGTGAAGTGTTTATGCGTATGAGTGAGAGAGGATATTAGTGTGATTGCAAAGTTAATTGGTGGAGCCTTCACAATAGCGTGTAATTGAGGACAAAGCAGCTGCTGCGATGACTCGGACCTTTTGGATGAACGGAGTTTGCAATGGACTGTGAAGTAAGTGTGCCGAAGTTTTTATATGCTGTTTACTTTTTAGTGGCAACACTGCACGAAAAATCAGGTTATCAACCAGAAATATATTTTTTTGCTCAACGAAAAACCAATGCTCCAACAACACATTTATTAACCTTGGCCTCCCAGCTAAAAATCCGGCCCCGGGGCGACCAGATACCGGTAATGGTGAGAAACCCGGGGTAAAGAAGTCTCGCCGATAATGCCATGACGTGCCAGCAGTTAGGAGGCCATGAAAAATAGATTAGGCTACTTAATCCTAGGGAGGCCGTTAGTGCAGCATATTGTATAAGGAGGGCCTGGCACATAGGAAAAAGCGAAAGCGACCTTGGCAGGCGTGGACCGCGCCCTCTACATTCTCACATATGGGCATGCATGTTGGGGCAGCAGCCCCTGGACGTTGACCCTCAACCCTTAAACGCCAAACCCGAAAAAGTCCATTTGCTTTGTATTCCTGTGCCAGTGGTACTGCCGGTACAAATGAAGCCGCACGATCCTTTCAAATATGATCCATTGCAAAAATTGGGGGGGTTGACAAATGAAGAGTGTCGCAAAAGGGAAATTTCCGATGTATGATGGGGAAAGACGGGAAGTTGAAAAATGAGGATTTCGGTTTTTATGTCCGACCTCGGACGGTTGATGCTATTGTCCTATTGCAGGTGGTGTCATTGTTCATTTCATCATCGACAGAACTGGTTCGGCCTTGTGGAGACATTGTTAATGTCATCTGGCTTAGTGTAGCGGTAAATTAATAGCCGGATATTTTGTTGGAAGTTGAAATGTTCCACTCTCGAACTTTATTAATCTATATTCTATAATATTAAAATCCTTCGTTGTATGACCGAGACTCCTGATTGGTCCGCCGTATATTGTTTGCGCGACACTTCCGATTGGCCCCCGTTCTGTGTCTGCGCAATGAAGGAAGGCAGCTCTGGTGGTGGGAGGAGGAACTAATAATTAATGAAATATGTGACAATTGCATGATTAGCCTCCTGAAATCGATCCCAAAAATTAATATCATCAGAAGGTTACTTCAAGCCGACGCCCTCAATGTTGACGTCAATGGCGATGATTTGAGTGAGAGATACCATTTGAAAAAGCTCATCAATTATTTTCCAATATTGGTAATGGCATCGGGAGGTGCCGTTTCGGGAAGTCGTAGAACTGAGGCCATAAGAAGGTGGGGAAGGTGGGCGGTGTATATCTGATGATGTCACGAATGGTAGAAAATTAACCTCTGGCAAGGTTAAACATCTCGGATTACGAACTTATAAAAGAAAATGCCATTAAGTCGGTCATATATCAGGCTGCCATTGCCAACCATTTGTAAATGTCAAGTTAAGGAAGTAAAAATGTGACAGATCCCTAAGATCCTTATAGGATGACAAAATGTATCAAGAATGAGGAATTAGTAGCCGTGGAAATAAAATTATTGTTTGGCATGACATTCAGTGCCATTCACGTACAGTACATACCAGTTTTATTTTTTAAACTTCGAATTAAAGTTGAGGGATTTGCTCTATAGAGTTACCATGCTGCTGCATATTAGTGTAACAATGTGCGTGGGTGTTACATGTGTGTAAACATGTTATGATAATATGACCTGGTATCGCTACCAAGGTGAAATTTCGTGAATCTGCACGTAACACCATGGTGTTATATCACGACATCCCTTTCTCTTTAATCGCGTTAGTTCCGGCCTTTTCCGGACATATCATTTGGTAAAGTATGCAAGAATTTATGTACTTTTCATGGCGAGACTGAAAGACTGGATTGGTTTTGCTAGGAGGCAAAGAACGGTCGTGATGTCGGGTGATGAGTTCAGTAAGTGCGAATAAAATTGGCTATTTAAAAAAATTGCATTTAGCTGCCACCATATTTCATGTACTGTACATAAACACACCTTTTAAATTTCTGTTGCTAATGGTGCTAATGGAAATCGGAATGAAAATTTACTCAGTACCTTTGCAATTGTACAAACAATTTATGCCACAATTATCACTTTGTAGCAAAAAAAAAAAGTTTCTACACATGATAAATGACTTGGCTCTTCCCTGACCTCTTCATATCATTTTTCAAAATGTGTAGTCCAGGCAGGTTGTCCAGTGGCTCTACATCATGAGGAAGAATGGCACATGCTATGCGGAAATTCGGATGCTCACGTACCACTTTGCACACACAGACAAAAAAGTTCGAAAATTGTATGTCTTTCACAAGGTCAGTTTCCACAAACCATTAAATTCTCCAGCAAATGAACTCTTGAGCATGCGAACCACTTTGCAATGACGCAAGCCTGGTTTTTCACTTCTTCTTGTTGTTGTGTATTCGAAGCAGTTCATTCACATTTATATAGGATTTTAAAATATTTTCAGCGACATGATTAATTATAACTTGCAGCCTGTTTGTTTCTTCAGTGGGCGGATCACTTTTAGCTTGCTAAGTCGTGAGACTTTACCTGTTCCTTTTTTCCGGGGAATATTTTTTTTCATGCATACGGGCCATCCATTTCTTCCCCACCAAAAATTCTCGTTTACAAGTGTTTCGCAAACCCGCCACAAAGCCGGATACTGGGAAAAAGATGGTCAACAACAATACAGGCAGGGATGATGATGTGTTGTGTATACGAATCCCCCCCCCCCCCCTTCTCCCAGTGTCTTCCCCTCCCCCAGCCTCTTCCTTCCCCACCTGAAAAGCTCTCCCATCTCTCCCAACCCTAACCCCCACCAATCCTCTCTAGCAGCCGCAATTCCTCACCGGTCACTAGCCCCAAGAACGTTGCCATGTTTGCAAAATCTGCAGGACAACACACCTTTTAACCACACATCCATACATGACTTACATGCTCCACTAAATATCCTAATAAAAAACCAGTAATGAATTGGAGGTCACACCTTGACCGTCACGCGACAGATCCAAAAGGTGACAAAGGATGGTACAAGTATGGTGCATAAAAAGTGTACATGTGGCAATAAGGCCAGGCACCGGTAATTTAACCCCCCCCCCCCTCCCTCTCCCGACATCACCTGGCTTACCTGCTGACTCTACAAACATTGTGAAAAAAGCAGTAAGTCATGATAGGTGTAGAGGGGTGGGCTGACTGGGGGGGGGGGAGTAAATTAAACTAGTGACAAAGTCATGTGAAGTGTTGTCTGGTGAATCACACTCGCGTGTACATTGCTGAAGGTACAGGTGTCCGTTTGGTATACTGTAGACATACTCAGCAGATGTTACGAGCTGTTAGGACAGGATGATACAGTGGTATTGCTGTGACCTTCAGGGGGATAATGCCCCGGAACTAATTAATCTTGGGACTTATCTTTTTCGAATTTTCTAAAGTGTAGTTTGAATCTCGACGGGAATAAAAAAAAGTTATTAATATCGCTATTGTGATCTGCGAGGGTATTGTTTGCGTCATTATTACAAGAAACTAATACGACACATCCGCTCGTTATGTATTGACGATGCACCGTGTGCTACGGGTTGTGACCAGCTGTACTTGTCTTGGGATATCAGTTTTTAAGCTGTATAAAAGAGGGAGGGTGTTTTTCTCGCTTCGGAACTGCAGCTTATATTAATTAATCGATATTATAAAAAATTATTATCAAATTATTTTTAGTGGTTTTTCTTAAAAACAGCCAAGTTGAATATAGCAATCGCCTTACGTCAGCAAGTATTTGGTCGAGACAGGTGGGGGTGGGGCACCGGCGAGGTGTCAAAGTGTACCTTTTCTCACCTGTGGGAAAAATTGGCAGCATTGCCTCTTCCCGACGGGAGGCTCAAGGTCATCGGGTCGAGGGCGCTGACCCCAGAAAAAAAAGGATCTTCTGATGGTTAAGAAGAAGAAGAGGTTCCTGCCCCCTTCTCGTGATCCAGGGATTGGCTTGTCTCAAAATTGTCCCATTAGACCTCTTCATAAAAGTAACATCGTAACGTTACATGGAAATTAGTCGAGTGTAACAATGTTGAAAGGGACCAGGAAAAGAAAAGGGCACATCCGTCCTCACTTTATAATGGAGACTTCAACGCGCATATGGCACAGGAACATACAGAAAAACCACGTTTTTTTATTTGGAATTTTTTTTTATTTTGCGGAAAACAAGGGCTTACAAAAAAAAAAAGGTAAATAAACGGGAGCTAGTCCGTGGTTTGTTTCCCATCACGTTCACTTGTCACGAATTTTGCTACTGCACGCTATACCCTGTTCTTTCGGATTCCCGGATTTTATGCCCAACTTCTGGAGCCATGCCTGTGTCATTACAAATTGGTTTTAGGAACTTAACATTTTCCGTTATTGCCGAGTCGTGTTTTCCGTTTCACAATTTGCAGGAAACCGTGAGACTTTAATTTTTTTATGCGACGAATTTTCGGATCCGGTAAATATTTCACACAAAATAACTACCTGTCTGTATGTACGCTCGTTTATTTTTGATCCGGTTAAGTAAGGCGTATCCGGTCCAATTTAGTAATTGCCACTACTCTACGCTAATCCCCGTCCAAAAAATGATGAAGAGTGAGCTGACCCCTGACTGGTGGTAATGACGTGAAGATGCGTACCTTGGCCTTCCCAATTATGCCCAAGAGAGGTCAAGGATGCCTGCAAGGTCTATACCACGAAGTTTTACCACGAAAAAAAAAAACAAGCTGGCTCGTTCCTACAATAATGAACACCCGCCCATTTTTATTAACCGACAGTTAGAGCAAGTGTGGTTTATTTTGCAATCCAGAAAGCGCGCACATATACACACAATGCACAAGTGAGGAAAAAAACCGAGACCGTCACGCTTTCTCTGTGGGGGGGCCTTCTAGCAACAAGATTTTGGTCTGAAATGAACGCACTTTCTCACTTTTTTTTCCGCCCAAGAAAATAAAGGTGGGCATATGAAAAGAGTTCCGCGGGTTAACTTTTCTGGCACCGTGGCTGAGTGAGATAACTACTTTCGTGATTGTTGGAAGCTCCCGGCTCACGTTTCCGCACACTTTCGATTTCCGGGGCTGATAGCTTATCACCAGGCATGTAGCGAATGTTTTGCGTCTACACGGCTTGGTTGATTATGCAATGGCCCACATGCGTGGTCTCAAGAAATGTGGGATTTGGGTAAAACTGGAAGTGTAACATGTGATGTAATGTCAGGGTGCCCTGCCTTATACTCACTTGGAATTCAGTTATTGTCGTAAAATTCTGGAGAAAAGCAATCAAACCTGATCAGAGTCTCACAGTCTCTTGGACGATACGCAAGGACATCAAGGAAGTAAAAATACGATCGATTGATGAGATTAATGATTACAGCTGTTGTGTGCGTTAAAGCATGAAGACAACAGCCAAGCCCAACTTAAAACGGAAATTGACATTTCTCAGGACGCGTTAAAATGTCAGAGTGAATATTCGTGGACATACACAGTCATCATGTTTGTTTGGTAGCATTCTGGCGTCTTCTAACTATTGTTGATGTACCCTGCTGTAGTTGCTCAAAAATTGATTCGGCCACTTAGGATAACGGCTGTGCCCAAGTTTGCTCCGGGAAATCCTCATGGCCCTCTTTGAAGAGGTCAATAAAACTGTTGCGTTTTCAATACCGGACAGGCTAACTATAAACTGTAACTTCAAGTGGTACCGGTATGCTATTAGACAGCGGCATTATCACCCGCATTGATTTTAAAAGAGAAAAGCTGTTTGATGCATCACAGGTACATCACGCTGAGCTGATGAAGTATATTGTATAGTCATCTCAGCCAACTTCGGAATTTATATTATTTGCGTCCGTTTTTTTTCCGGCGAAGAAAAAAAGGTGGTGTCCTGTGGGCGGACAGGATTGTCATGGAGAATACAATGGGAGCTGCGGGTATAATAAGAATAAACACAAGAGAAGACTCCAAGGTGAAGGAGTGGAAGCCTCTTCCTTTGTGTGCAGTATTCGTGGAAAAGTTGTTTAACCGATTCATTTTTGGTCGACTCCATTCCACTTTCACAGCTTCACTTCGTCGGTGGAGCATTGTCTTCGGATTGTCTTGCTCAGAAGCATATAGGAGACAATGTGCCTGATTTGATCATATGCATGTTTCTGTCAATTGTCCGTACGTTGTCAGAAAGCGAATCGACTGAAAACGATTCGGCCGCTTCAGCTGAGTTGTTTGGTTGGTGTTGGGGGTTGCTCAGACGAGGATCTAAGGTGGATCCCGGACCAAGAAGAATAGTAGAATGAGAATAAGGAGCCTACATGCTGGATGGGAATTCTCCGTTATGCAAGCCGGAGCGGTCCAACCCAACTCACTGACCTCTGCTGACCTCCATTTCGGGGTTCCGCCTTCTTCATCTGGACCATTAGGCTGCCGCCGCCGCCGCTGCCGAGGCTCCTCCAAGAACAAAATAATCCAGTCTTGAACCACAGCCGTTCATTCATCATCTCCACGCCGGCGCCACCTTTTTATTCGATCCCGCTTTAGATCACGACTTCTCTTTTGTCTAAAAGGATACACCTCCGGGGCCTGAATTACACTAAAGTTTTCTGTAAGGCCTTTATTAAGACATCAAAACCCGGCCATGTTCCTCGAATATTCTCGTTTATCAGTGGGGATCTGCACGACTGTAATTACTACTCTCCGTACCGAAAATGAAAGGCAGTGGTATGATTCTGAGCAGAACCCCATTTCATAGAATCATGTCGCCCAAAGTGCATGAGTCCCGTATCATTAAAGTGTTAAATTATCAGGGGGATGTTGCATCTGATTATAATACAAAGGCCTCTTCTTTTTTAAAAAAATTTCAGTAATGAAGCGGGGAGTGTAAGATGAGCCCAGCGTCGACGTGGGCGTCTTCGACGTCTTCGGCTACGACGGAGACGTCGTGGTCGCCTGCGGACGGCGTGGCGGTGTCATCTTCTGCGCGATGGGACGACGAGGCCTTGTACGTGCGAGAGTTCGTCTCTCGGCACAGCCTTCCTGCATTGGCCAGGGTCGCTCATGGCCAATACCAGGGCTTGACAGCGTCGGCCTCGCTTCTGTTGACCTCAGTCGGACCTCGACGACAGCTGGCAGCGCAGTGCGTCAAGTTCAAGGCGAGTATATGCACACATTGCAGTTTTACTTGAATATGACTTCATTTGGGAGGTTTATGTGCAGGAGGGACGCCGAGCAGTGCCGTTTGGTCCAAGGCTGGCCATCCCCGATACCTTCGAAGGCCTGTTTGAGATCCTGAGCGAAGATGGTAAAGCTGCGAGGCCGCTGGACAGCGTGGCGGAGCTGGCCCGACGAGGCGCTACCAGTTGCCTGGTGCGGGACAATGTCAAGGCGTTGGTCGTTGCAGAGGGGGATGGGACCGTTGTCGGCACGACGTCTAGGACTGTTCGAAGCGGGGAGACCCTGATGGTCATCGGAGAGGCGAAAGGGCCGAGGGGAAATCGGATGCTGCGGTGCACCGACGCTCGGGGACGCACCCTCCTGCTTCCTTTCGACGCCAGGGGCAAGTTCAGCGCCCTGGCTGCACCCGACGGGGTGTCAGGGGTACATCCGGCCAAGTCCCTCCTATCCAAAAGACTGCCATTGATGGTGAGGATGGTGCAGGGGAAGCCGCCGGCCAACTCCTCCGCACCATTCGCACCAGAGATGAGGCTTCTGGCGGCCTTCGACGAAGAAGACAGCGTCATGGCTCTTCCCCTGCCCGCGACCAAGGTAAGGCATCTGCACCATTGACCTTCTGGCAGTAGATGCACGCCGGGTTGCATTTTCTTGCAGGTAGCGTCTGTGGTTCCGTTGCCTTTGGCGGCTGCTGTGAAGCTACACGCGGCGCGCAATGCCTCGTCGATAGTCCACACTGAAACCTTTCGCCGACTTGCGTCACGAACGCAGAGACTGGCGGAAGAAGCTGCCCATCGGATACATGTGTTCGAAGCGCGGCCACGCAGCGAACTGAGGTTTGACGGGCGTCAGTGGCGTCCGTATGCACCACCGCCTTTCTTGGTAGCTCCATCGACTCCTACCATTCCACCGTCACCACCCGAAGGCACTGCACCGTCTCCATCCAGTAAGCTGTTTATTTTTTTACTATACTGTACTTACAGTAGAAGATTTCTGCCTCCGACAACAGTAGAGTAGATTTTGGATGTTTTCGTGCAGATTCGCAGTCGGACGAATACGACGAGATAGATCAGATATACGACTACGTCAGAGGAGTAGCGCCGTTACCGCGACACTTGCGGACGTCACCTCCGCCGCCTCCACCGGTGGAAACAATACCGTCTCGACGCCTGGTGATGGTGCTGGGTGGCGGGGCCAGAGCCGAGAAGAGGTCTCGGAAAGGTGGTCTGAGTGGTTCAGGAAGCGTCGGTGGTGGACAAGGGCATGTGAAACAGCACACGTCGCCGGTCCATGTCCAGGCAGTGGCTCCAGCCCACAACACTGCTCCGGAAAGAGGTGGGCAGAGTAAAGGATGCCCGCAGCACCAGAACCAAGAGCAGCAACAGCACCATCCACCCACCAGGTAAGATGTGTATCTCATCCTTTGAGTTCATTCCTCTGTTCCTCTTTCGGAAGCTGCACTCTTCTCATACGAGTTACATGGTTAGCAAAGTGCCCGTACCTTTCTATCTATACAGTCTACGTGGTCTACACAAATGCTATTTTGAATTATTATTTTTTGTCGGCAATACATTGCTAATATGGTGGCAGTTAAAGACTGCCCCATTTGACCTCGGGTCTGAGAAGGATAATTATTCAACCGCGCCCAAACTTGTGCCTAACTTGAGACAAGCGTTGCGTAACGAGTATGTAATTATCAGTATCCGTCACTCCTCCGTGAACAGCTAATCAACTGCTCCTATCGAATTGCATAAGTATGACGACTCAATTTTAAGGCAGTGCGTATGAAAACGTATAGTATAACAACAGCCCGGCTAGCTCAGTCGGTAGAGCATGAGACTCTTAATCTCAGGGTCGTGGGTTCGAGCCCCACGTTGGGCGTGTAGTTTTTGATGGATTTTTGTTATTTTGTGATATTGCAGATTATTTTTGAAGTCGAGAGGAGCCCAGCGGGCCCGTTTGTTCCGGGGCAGCAACCGAGTCAAAGACCAGCCTTTGGGCGAAATCCAGAGCAGTCCTGGGACACCCCCGACGCCCCCGACGCCTGGCACCTCCTCATCCCGGAACAAGGACCCGTCACCCTCACCACTCTTCCGGATGCGCTACAAGTCCTTGACATCACTAGTGTCCCTTCCTCGTAACATGGAAGTGGACACACTGGACTCGAGTCGATCCGGAGGCAAAGGATCAGGTGGATCCGGAGGAAAGCTGCTTCCGGAGAAGAGATCCAGAAGACTCACCCGGCCCAAGTCCCTAACCAATCTAGCCTGGGGGATGTCTGGGACGTCCGGAACATCAGGGACATCCGGAGGGATCGGAACAGGATCTTCGGGAACCAGAAGTCACTCTGGGGGACACTACCTGCAGAGTCAGAAAAGGGCGTCGACTCCACCACCACTTCTGGCGCAACAGACGCCCCCGACGCCTTCGCCGACGCCTGTGGTCGTCAAAAAGGAGGCCGAAAGACGTCTTCGTCTCGACCCAAGGGTCTTCCGCGCTAAGCCATCATATTCTGGTCCTACTGGAAAGCGACTCTACCTTTGAAGTCTGCAACACACATGTATGCTACTATCCTCATTTAATCAAAGAATAGTTCTGACGTCACCACCTAGTGTCATCAAGTTGTTCATTTAATAAACTGACTGACAATGTAACTAGTGTGACGTCAGTACCATTTTTAAACTTAGCTCAAATGACTGAAGGTCCTGGGTTCGATCCTTGGCCCCGACTGGGGATTTGCCAAAATAAATCATTTGCCGCTATATGCAAATAAAGTTTCTTTTCGCGTACGTCACAAAGTGAAGAATTAGATAGAGTCATCGGTGAAGGATGATGTCAAGTAGCATTCAAAACACCCTCCGGAAAATAATGATGCATTGTGGCTTCAAATGATGACGTTACGGAGACGTGATATCAGCTGATGCTCACGGCCTTTACATGATTAACCGACTTGTTTATCGCTACCGCTTGACTCGTGCCAAAAAATGACCCCATTGCTATATCCTTACATAGTTAGCTTGATAGTTGCTCTATCGCTCATACGGAAACTTCAGCGCCTGGTAGTAATTGGTGCGAAAACTTTTCATTGTTGCGCATTTTTTTCCATATTTCTCCTCAAGTCGTTGGTCAGTTGTCAGACTAAAATTGGCCAGAACAAAAGAGTCCTTGGAGGAAACCTTGGGAAGGGAGCTATTTTTGGTGACGTCACCAACAGCGGGCTAATTGAACCGGTGTCGTAATTTTGGCACAAATGGACGGATAACAATAATCCGAAACCAGCGTGTAAGGTCAGGTCACGGCCTTTACACGTCATCACTAGAGCTCAAATCGTCAAAAATGTTCGGCCTTCCACGGTACTTGTTTACGGAAGGCGCTATGCAAGTTTTGCAGAAAAGACGCCAAAAGGAGGAGGAAGGACACACTCAAAAAATCAAGGCCGCCTTTTGTATATGCGTTTTGTTTACATAACTTCTGCGCAATTTTTGTCAGATTTCGCGATGTTTCTTTCGCGATCCAAAAACTGCATTTGTCACTGCCAGGATTGATTTCGTACACACGAGTTCATCTGCCAATCAATCAATTAGCGCGTGAAGGACAATCAATCGGCTACCAAAAAATGATTTATACGTCAATCCGATAATCACCTCGCACTTATGACATTAATGTGTATTGATCCATCCTGTCGTGTACTGTTGGCTATTAAAACTGTGACGTCACTAGCTATTTTTAGGACACGATCATTTTATCCGTAAATATTTGCTGGAAACTTCTGCCACATTACACGCAACATTAATTAAGTGTAATTACATGATATAAGTACACTTGTAACAGTGCCAGCTTCGGCGTAAGCGAAAGTAGGCTTGGCTTCCGATGCATGTGGGTGTCTTCCAGCAAGCGTTCCACAAGGCAAGCCCGGCTAGCTCAGTCGGTAGAGCATGAGACTCTTAATCTCAGGGTCGTGGGTTCGAGCCCCACGTTGGGCGGCTTCTTTTTTTTCACTTTTTATCGAACATTTATTGCAAAAAAGTTGCATTATCC
>JYFJ02001976.1:31304-65379 GCA_000934665.2 Catajapyx aquilonaris | reverse complement strand
ACCAGCTGTGATGGGTTTGAATTGGAGCAAGATTCCGGGCAAGCCAAGGATATATATACCATTACCCTTCTAAAATAAAGGTGACAAAACAGGCAATTTCGTCACCTTTAAATAAAGGTGACCAACGGTACCTTTTGTTTTAAAGGTGCCATGTACCCTTCTAAAATAAAGGTGACAAGACAGGCCGTTTCGTCACCTTTAATAAAGGTGACCGGGCTAAGAGTGTACAGTGTGACTAATAGATAAGATCATTCAACTGACAATCATTACACATACTAATAAAAACAGGAATGGCCTAATATTGCTCTAGGCCCACCTGATCTTCCTTGAACACTGTAATAATTTCTCTCTACACAATGATGAATTCGATTCATTGAATTTGAGCTAGGTGTGTTAGAAAGAGTGCAATCGACGCTAACTAGTTGCCGTTGAAATGTGAGTCAGCGCCACCATCCAGTTGGGCTTGATGAGGCGGGAATAAATCAGGCCATTTAGCTGCGAACTCGGCCTATTAGCTACGGGAATCTTGCCAGACGCATTAGATAAGAATCGGGCTGGGAAGCAATGGAACCTCTTTGCTCCAACACTGCCGCACAGGGAGGCTGCCAACCAGAGAAATGGTCCTATGGAAATGGTTCAAATCAAGGTCAAACTTCCTGCTCCCGGAAACTGGCATCATTCCAGTAAAAAAAAGGCTCAAATCAGTTTAAAAGAAACTGATAGTGCTATTCACCTTTATAAAAAATTGCAATGGAGTTACTTGCTCAATTCTTTGCGATCTGGCCTACCTAGGTTGCCTCTCCTAACACCGAGAGGTCACTCAGGGTGTCCAGTAATACCAAAACCTATTTATTAGACTAGCCTCGATCGAGGCTCCTTCACAATTTCATGCAAACTTGCACGCCTCCTCCCAGGTTCCCACCAGACACTCTCGTATCCTGCCATCTCTCGGCAAAACTGCCAACTCGTCACTAACTCCATCTAGAGGATGAGGGGACGTCACATTTAGTTTACTTATTTGCAGGAATGAGATGATACCCAAACATATGGCAATTCTGTTAATCCCCACCTACTTCGTACCATAAGCCCTCGAAAACAGGTGGTGCATAGAATAATTTCCGAGTTATAAATATGGCTAGTAGCCTGGTTTTATCATTCCAAGATATGCCGTTTGGGATGAGATGAAGAGTGGGATTATGTTAAGACGACAACCACATGTTTTGTCCCGAACCATACGTATAATGCAGGGCGCATGCAGAAGATGACACGCATAGGAATTAAAGGTCTGCTCACGACAAGTATAGTGATGCCACAATATTCCTTGGACGTGCAACCGAATAAAACGGGATCCGAATAAATGGATCGAAATAAGATTAAGTGGAATCGGTTCAAGAAGAGTTAGATGGAACGGAAAGCATATCAAGCTTCGGATCTCTGTAGCGGAGTATTCCAGGTCACCACCAACGTCTGACTCCACCATTTCCCTGGACTCACCCGCCTCTCCCCACCCACAGCAAATCCTCTATCGACTATTCGTGTTCACCACAATCTAGGCCCGATTTCAGTTTAGCTGCCAAAAGGAATGGAGGAAGAATGACACGAATTCTATTGCAACTTTCCGACTCAAGCCTCCGCCCACTTCCTCGCAATCTTTCACGATTTATTTCACCTCAAAATGTACACTAAACCACATTCGGTATCTCTGCATTTCACAATATTTTAGAGTTGAAATTCGCAAAACATTATTACACGATGGCTCCATGCCTCATTCAAATTAAAGGTATAAATCTGGTACAATATAAATCTTTCTAGCTGCAAACCTTAGAGAGGGTTGTGAGCAAATTGAGAGGCTAGACCAACCGTGGGTAAGATGTAAGCTGGTCTTTCATAGACCTATTCGCACCGATCCTGTGTGGTCGGCCTCCTGTGCAAGGAAAGTTGGCCACTTTGTTTCCAACTACGCTGTCCCGGCCCTTTCACTCTCTTATTTGAAAATTATGGGGTCCCCCCCTACCCCTCAGTCTGCTAGAGGACTAAATTAAATCAGCCTGGAGTGTGGACAAACCGTCCAGAGTACACTTTGGCCCTTTGGGAACCCCCTTCATTGTTATTTTTTCACCAACTTCTGCTCGTGTCCGTATGGTGGACGTGAATACGAATTAACTAAGTGGAGTACTTCATAAGGCAACTCTGTGCATTTCGGCTACCTTTCATACGGTTGTACTCAAATTATGTTTCATCGACTTTGTTCTGCGTATTCTGGATAAATCCAATGGCTGAATGCTAAACACGAGCAGTCATTTTCCTGTTCGTTATTTGCTACAAAGTGAGCAAATATTAACACGCATACACTGTGTTGCAGTACACAATTTACGTTATAATTTGTATACTGATAAATAAAATACACCAATAAATCTAGATTTACCTGCAATCCGCGATAATATTAGTGGAGATTGTAGCTAATATCAGAAAAGGAAATTGGGTCCAATTAATTTTTCATATTAATTTTAAACTACAGTATTTTAATCGTCCTACGACGACAAAATTAACACATGCTACTAAAATAATAACTCGATTATTCCAAAGGATTCCCAACCCTCTTCATGTACTGTATCAAGATGCAGTATTGCATACGCTGTACGTGCAATTAAGAAAAGTAGTCCAAGGAAAAATATTTACATTTTAGGGGACTTCTCTCTTCATCCGGATTTTTCTTTGCAGCATTCAACGATTATTAGCATATAATTTCAGTTAGCGCTGGAGAATTTTTAAGTGCTTTCTTAGAAATGAGTCAATAGGACTTGCACTCAAATCTTTCCTTTTTTATTTCTGAAGTCCGTATCAAGTGACTCTCACAATGCAAAAGCTCCTGAGAGTGTTTTTTCTTCCCCCAGGTTCTATCTCCACTTTTTTCCCGATTTCAAGTCGTCCTCCTCACTTCCTCCTTTTTGTCTTCTCCATTTGCTACTCAGTATTCTCCTTCAACAATCCCTGAACAGCGACGTCATCGTCTGTATTCGAAACTTTCATGAATCGCTCTCCTCCTTTTTGTCTCATTTCCTCCCCTTTTCTTGTGAGTGACCTCCCCTCGCGCCTTCCCCCTCTTTCCTACTTCCCTCCTCATACGTGATCGTTCAGGATTGTCCGCGACGGAAGTTTCGATTTAGTTTGGCAAATGGGCGGCTTTTGGAGAGCCCTTTGTTGGAAGCAAGGATGTGAAAGAGGAGCGTCCGAGGGAAATAAGGGGAGCATTATGGGTGGAAATCGCATCAAGTGTTTTAGAGGGTTTCCAGGGAATAGTCCTGGATAGATCCCCAGAGGGAGAGAACAGAGGACGTCTCCGTACTTGATGAATTGTGCTGAAAGGAGGGCACATAGCGCCGAAATGGGAAGATGTCAGCCGGGAAGATGGATTCGCACTCTTCTGTACCGTATTTACACGGATATAAAAATAGGGTTTTCCGCCCGGGTGTTAGCATCTGAAAGAAAAATGCCAGCCAAGGGTGGCCATATATGATTTCTCGCCCTGTACTGTCCTCCATCAGTGACATGATGTGCTACAGAGTAACATATTTCTGTAAAGATGGAAATAACTGATCTTGTCACAGATCTGGTTGGTCCTTAACCCTGTACTGCACACATTTAGGATTTTGGGAAGAAAAATATTCTAACGCCTTTTTCTCATCATATGCGACGTAAGGATGGTTTTTATTATGTTTTGGTCATCTCTGACCCAATTACTTTGAAGTTGGACTGAGTCAAAAGTCATGGCGAGTATTTTTTAAATTAAAAAACAGTAACACATACAGAGATGACCTTTGCTAAATTTTGAAGATCCGGCTATTACAATTTGATCTGATATAATTATATAGATGGCATCCAGGGGAGCCAGAAAACTTAAGGTGATCATAACCCCCACCAGCCCCCCGGACACTCCCACTATAATCAGTTTTTATCGCCTGCGTTTTGCGGGAGGTGCTCACTTGAAAGCGCCTGTCTCTAATGTAAATACATGTGGCGACCCTACCGGACAGCGCTGAACTCACGGAGAAGGAAAGAGTTGGTCTAAATTAAGAATCTCATATGAGATTCTTAATTTTGACCAACTCTTTCCTTCTACGTGAGTTCAGCACTGTACGGTAGGGTCGCCACATGTATTTACATCAGAGACAGGCGCTTTCAAGTGAGCACCTCCCTCAAATCGCCCCGTCAGGCGATAAGAGGGAGTTACCAGACCGAAGTATTCTAAGGCCATGGCCCCCACCTTTCCACCGCCGCATGCAGCTCGGGGTGGGAGGGGGGGGGGTCACGATCCCCTTTCGTTTACCGGCTCCCCTTGAGATCTCGGGGCCATCTATATTCCAGTCCAAACTGTAATCGCCGGACCTTAAAAACGTAGTAATGGTCAAATCTGTACGTGTTACCGTTTTTGAATAAAAATACGCACAATGGCTTAGGACTCAAACCTCAAGCAACATTGTGCCTGCGCCGCGCCGCCAAAATTTTTTGAGGAAATTGTGCTGGCAAAATTAGAATGTGCCGCAAATGGCGACGAGAGAGCTACTCTTTGCAGTTTACACATGTAATTGGATATTTAATATCTGCACCTATATCTAATCAGATCCAGAAACAATGTATTGCTGCTTCAGCAAATTCAAATTTCGCGCCATTTTCAATGACCTTGGCTTCTCTCCGCTTCATACGGTATCCTGATCGTATCATTGTCGACATTGCTTGTCATCTAGCGGAAGCTAACAAACTAACTGTGACATCAAGCCACACTGGTTTCCAGGACCAACGTTAAAGCTTATGGCGCTTGCGCAAATTAATATATTGTTGCCCTCAAGCCACAGTGCCCTGTACAGGGTTAATACTGTGCAACAACCTACAACTCCCAAAGAAGTCAGTGTGAGTTGAACACAAGGAGTAAACGTAATCTTGGTCAGGGAATAGGAATGAGCTGAGATCTGGGTTGAAAAAGCGAGTCAACATTTTCCACGTGCAATGATGTGAGAGGCTGGAAAGTGCATGGAGGCTTCCAATCTTCCAAAATGGCCTGGTAGAGGGAAGACTCGGTACGTGAATTGTAAGACGAATGACGCCATTGACATCTGCGCATAGGAATAGAAGCATCGGCAGCTGGAAGCAGACAGAGCTTTGCACTCGCATCTGCGACCGGATGTGAGGCCAGAAGAATAGCTGTGCAGGCAACCCCCCAACACTCCATCATATCTCCAATGACGCTCTGCCAGGCAACCGCTGCCTAGCCAAGTAGCAGGATATACATACAGCAGACTGCGTCTTCCCCACGGGATGGCATATTTTCTCCAACCTCACCAGCCAGGAGCCTCCTCATAAATCCAACCCTCACTCGCCGGATGACATCCAGGCAGATGTTGCAGCTTAGATGGATGGATTCGTGTCACCGCTTTCCCCTTGCTCCCATTTTGTTCGATGCGCTTTACGTTTTACATAGTCTCCACCCTCATCCCCCGATTGTCCAAAGCATGACCATGCACACACATCAATTTGATTTTTACTCTTGCGCAGTTCACTCGTATGCTGCGCAGAAAGTCTTGCGCTTCGTTATTTTCAATCACTCATCTGGACAGCTCTAACTTTTCAGTTAACGAGCTACTAATGTGAGAGTCACACTTTCAGGCCTCATCAGGAGGTTTTTGGACTTTTATGCTCATTTTATCTGTAATGAAAATGGTCGCACTACTATTGCAGATGAGGAGTTACTTCGCCATTCAAGTTCTTTGTGCTTTACAGTGTGCATCGGCCAATCCAATATTTTGGCTGACGGAGGCAACTATAGTGAAAAGTGAAGAGATATCATTTTACAGCTTAATTAATTTATTATCTTTGCGGTGGACCCTTAGTAGGTGAACAATGAGGTAACAAAGTAAGCCGATAACTATGTGCACGAGCAAAAAGGGGGTAATGAGGTTAATTCCGACCAGGACTAGGTTAGACACGCCTGGGTGCTTCCAGTGCTGGACTAATGTTATGGATAGTAATCCTTTACTTGCATATGTATAGTTTCCTGAGAAGTGGCTGGAAAATTAAGCAACGTCCACGTTTTTTATCGGTGGTGACGTTAAATGAGTTCATGCGATTTAAAATATTCGCATCAATTCATTACTCGAAGGTACGTAGGCTATATTTCTGACAAACAGAAAGAGACCTTAAAACCTTTGAAATTGATTAAAAAAATAAAAGCTAACTCGAAGCAACAATGAGTTGGCTACAGCATTGCAATACGGTGTTTATGAGAGATCGTCACTGATGAGAAGCAATATTAGATAAAAGTAGCAACGTTATGCTACAGAGAGTCGAGAGGTGGAGAATATACGCACTAATCGATACACTTTGCATATATGCAATCGTGTCTCACGTTGGATGTTTTGAATGGCCTGAAGGATGACTATTGAACCGCCAGACGTGCTAAAAAGTTATTATGCATGTATGGTGTTGTAAATGAATTGTAGTGACCACTCACGTGTGTCGTCTAGCATAGTTTGACTTTATGACCCATTTGGTGGTGATTCATGTGCCTTGATCGTCAGCACGTCTATGAACTTGTTTGTTTGCCACGCACATTTTCTCGCTTTGATTTTAGTTTACAAGTAGTAGCCTGTAACAAGCAAAGCAGCCATTTTCTGACGCCTCAATTACAGATTCAAAATAAATGGCCATTTAAGTTGGTAATGGAAGGGAAATTATACAGATGATGTATGGGGCCAATCAGGAGCGCGATGAAATCGAATTGTAACTATGAACATGGCGATGAGTCGACAGGAGTGTCCCTGGCTGAATTCCCAATATCCAATTATCTTCGGCTGGTTACAGTCGGCAAGGTCTCAGCGACAAAATAGCGCAGAGACACAAAAA
The DNA here is from genome assembly GCA_000934665.2 of Catajapyx aquilonaris. Classification (NCBI taxonomy): domain Eukaryota; kingdom Metazoa; phylum Arthropoda; class Diplura; order Dicellurata; family Japygidae; genus Catajapyx; species Catajapyx aquilonaris. The sequence goes on along the minus strand of JYFJ02001976.1, from coordinate 58,482 downwards.
AATTCCAATTTCTATTCAGTGAGAGTCCGCATCCAGCCGCCTCCCAGAAAGTGAAAGAAAAATATCTTCTCCACCTTCGTTTTCTTCTTCTCCCTTTTTTTCCTTTTCCGTTTTTTCTCCCCTTCTCCTCCTTTCCAACCTCCTTTTCACATTTTTTTTTTCTTCTGAGAGACTCGGGTGTGGTAAACAGACCCTGTGAGAAGATCCGCCCGCATAAAGAACTAGGCTTGACGACATTAAAATGCAGCGAATCAAGCTGTTTGTTACGAATGAAACTGATTGAGTCTTGATACAAATTCGGTCGCCTGCTAGTCACAGTTAAAGTAGGCCACCAACTTGGCGATGAGGAAAAGTTTGCAGAGGAGTCATCGCTCTGGGTACACAAACTTGACGGTGACCCAATTGCTGCTGCTTTTTTCCACATCAAAGTCAATGCGAGTGAATCAGAGTGCCAATAACCCGAGACGGATATTAACACTGCATGAATATGCAATATTAGGCATCAAATTTGGTTTTCAATTCTAGAACTTTTAGCAAACAGAAAATTAGTGATAGGTTTTTGCAAGTAATGCTTTCACTTCCGTGGATGTGAAATGATGGGCTAGATGGAATTTCACAAGCAATAAATGTCAAATAAAGTAACCTGCGATGATATACGAGTGGAAAATAAACTAATCTATATTTATTGAATCTTTGAGACTCAAAAGAAGACAGTTTTCCATGACTAAAAGCCAGATATTTTTTGTTGATCCGGCTAACTTCCGATAAGTGACAAATTTGGCGCATTATCAACCGCGCCTGGGACTGACACCCAACTTGCGATGGCAATGGCATTGTCAAAGGACCGCGCTCCCGGGCTTTAAATCATTCCACTTTTTCTTCTGCATCTCCGCGGTATAAAGAAGATGCTCCGAAGTCCCGTCTCCTCCCTCCCCCCTTCTCCCCTCTCCCTCTCCCTCTTCTCCCTCCCCTTTGCTCCGACGGAAATCTGCAGTTCTGCACCTCAATTTCCACGTGAAATATGCGCCTCTTGCTCCCTTCCTGCCCGCCCCGACTTCCTCTGCCACAAATATCTGCCTCATCCTATCTCACTCACTCTGAATCACTTTGATTTCCACGCAGACTTGCATTCTATACCAGTCTTTCAGGGCTGTACAAACCCACGCCCTGACTCTGAGTTGCAAATCATACAAATATTTTTAGGCTTTGTTGGCCGTTATGGCGATGAAGGAAGTAACAGGTGGAGTTATGGCTAAACTTTCTGAATATATGATTGGTCCTATATCTGGGTGGGGAGAGCTGATTAGCAGTGATTAATTTCCTGTGTGTCCTAACCACCGAGATAGTCCTGAAGGCTTATCACTCATGAGCACTGTCAGAAAGTAAAATTCAATTTCCCGCCATGAAAGGGCCAATGTAGTAGCATGGCTGACTTTATGTCCAAAATGTGTATGTCTATAGATTAAAAAATAGGGAGTGGCATCGGAGGAAGGGTTTGAAGGAGTCAATATTATCACAGAAATGGGGCTTCAGGACGGATGAGAAGATTGAAGGGTGCTCTATCTGCAGCTCGGATTATCCTCATTTATACCATTCCCATGTGCGAAATTATTGAAAAATCGATTTAGTCGACAGAGAGGAAGCTGGGAAAACAGTTGTTAACACGTTATCAGAGTGAAACGGAGCATAACCCTTCTGGCGTAAGATGATAGATTTTGATGACGTCAGTGGAGAGAAAAAAGTCTGCAATTTCTAATCAACTCGATTTCGCCATAGGAAACTTCATTTTCCAGGTCGTACAGCTGGTTAACCAAGCTGTTTTGACGGTGAGGGGCCAGAATGCATCTTGGCAGGATGGAAACGAGGATCTATGACTTGATTAACGACTTTAGAGGCGGGCTTCGTTTGGGAGCCTCTGTACTTTTCTGAAGCCCTCGACTTGCACATTATTGATGATCTTCGATTATTACTATTGTGAAAGTGTCTGCTCCGTACTTTGTTTACTGATCGTGACCTTATTGTGGTGAATATACGAACAAATTGTATGCCACTGATATAAATCGTCCAAAACACAGTAAGACAACATGGATAAAATATGTCAGCCTAAACAAACGTACCCCACAATTGTACGGTGTTATGCAATAATGAGTCAACCCACATGAGAACAGTTTTGAGAAAAGGGGCTTTGAAGGTCATACCTGTGAAATTAATTTATGGCAGAAGTATGCAGATTTCACCAGCGTGATTTTAACTCAATCAAGTAGGATCCTTTGGGAATATACAGGGTGATCCAACTTTATCGCCCCAACAGTTATTGTAAAAATCGCGTAAGCTGCTACTTTTGAAGCAGCTACTTGCTAAGAGTTACTTTCTCGAGTATCTGGAATAGCACCTGCTGATATTAGGTCCAATGCCCATGATGACACCTTTCCATTTCAGGGTCGCAACAGTTCGCATCCGACCCCTCGCGATTGGCCATTCACAACCCGGCAGACGACCTGTTTCCCACGAGTGAACCTTGTTTCCCTCATTAATTGGTACCTGGGCATCGGACCTAATATCAGCAGGTGTTATTCCAAATACTCGAGAAAGCAACTCTTAGCTAATAGCTGCTTAAAAGGTAGCAGCTTATGCGATTTTTCCAATAACTGTTGGGGCGATAAAGTTGGATCACCCTGTATGTTTCTGGGCTTAGCTCAATTTTAACATTTTTGTGGGTTAACCCATTATTACATAACACCGTCAAATTGAGAATACAATCGCCTGGTTGGAAGCTTGCATGTTCACAGACTTGTGCTCCCTGCAGTAGATGGTTTTGGAAAATTATTTTCGAGCATCTCCTCAATTGCTCTGATTTTGGTGAAAAGGCTGTCCCTCTATATTAGAATATTGAGCTCGTATTACAAATTTTCCAGAGAGAATAATCCTTTGTCCTTCCGCACGCGATAAATGTACCCCGAGTCACGAGAGTTTAATAATTATGCGAATAAATAAATATCCCGTGACATTCAAGCTGTGCTGAGGTCGTGACGTCGCGTCGTCGATTTCTGTGATTAGGCAGACGCGATCTATAGGCTCAGATGTTGTTGGATTCAATAAGTAGAATGGGGACACTTTGTACTTGGTCGGGAGGCAATTCTGTGCGCCGTTTCCAGCACTCAATAATTGCTCGGCGTCGACATGAAGGGACCATTTTGAGCAGGGATCAACTCCGGACCGGGATTTGAAAGGCTTCCCAGCAGGGACTGCTTGTGGCAAGGTCTCTCCCTCTACCCTTTCCCTCCTTCCCTCTTCATCAGTCACAAGTCGTCTTCTCTATATCAGAAAATTGTGACTTATGCATGATCAACGTAGGCCACAATTTCACAGAAATTCGAGATATTTCTGAGAAAGGGGCCCAGGCAGTATAGGGATTGCAGATCATTAAAAATCGGTTTAGGTAAATTTGCAGTTCAACTTCTAATATTTGCCAATTGAAAATAACATTCTCTAAATTGAAAAATTAGTCAAATTTGTTAAACCTTTTGACTAGGGTCGCATATGGCTGCAGGTGGCGCAGCTGCAACTGTCCATATGCATCAGTAGACCTCGCTTGCTTCCATGCAGGTTATTTTTGTCGTATAGGGACTGAAAAATGAAGGAATAGATCTAGAGAGAGAAGCGCGCGCATACACAAAATACTGGCTGTAAAAATAAGCGCATAATTAAATTCCTCCAAAGGCCTTTTCCCCTTGCCAGCCAAGAAAATGAGGCCACAAAAGGGCTTTGAATCAAGCCCACTCATAGGGACATGAAAAGGAACTGCATCAGTATACGTCCGTGCTTCCGTCCATCCGTGTGTATAAATGTACGGGGAGAGCATGCGAAGTAAAGAGACCTCAATTTTTATTTTCTTAGAGCACCGAGGAAACGGGCTTATTAGGAGTGCATGGCCTCCTGAAAATATTCCAAGCACATCGCCAAGAATCCAGATTGTCTTCCATTTCCGTGCCATTGTTCCAGCAGTATTACTACACTGAGATTGCAAGACTATAGCCAAGTTATAGGATTCATATTTTCAGGCAGCCTGGTTATGTATGGATGGTGGGGCAGGCTATAATTGTGAGTTTTATTTCGCTGGATTGATAAATAACTTCCTTTATGTTTATGAGCGCAAGGAATGAGGGAGAAAAGAGCCCCAACCGCAAATATTTAGAGCTACATTCATCTTATATGTCAGCATATGCAAGGAATGCTTTAATTGACGTCAAGATGGTTGTTCAAAGCTCACTTAGTATGAGGAAAGTAGTACTGTTTCTTCTGTATATTAATGGTAGGCTACACCATCTTTTACCTCTCGCGACACTAGAAACAGGCTCGTACAGTATACGAGCTACGTCTGAAGTCACTTGACATTAAAATTGGTAAAAATTATTACAGGCCTACTAGTTTGTTAAAATTTGTGTTTTTTTGGTGCTGTACACGTCGTATATTTTGATTAATTAGTTAATCGGTATTTTGTTGGATTTGGTGTAAATATGCATGGTAGGCTATTAATCATGAATGAACTCTTTTGTCTTCCTCTTTTTGATATTAGTGTTATGGATGTCGATATATTGTGGTGTTGGGTTAGTATTGCTGGTCGTATCATAGTGTTTCTTAAAATATTATGTTGGGTTTGTTCTTATAGTGTTTTGCGTTGGCGTTTTGATACTGGCAGTTATTTGGTTATTGTTTGAGTGTTTCATGATTCTTGTTGTGAAAATAGCCATTTTCATATGCAGGTACGCCTATCCCTATTGTCAAAATATTCTTGGGCGCATGAATTGCCCGTGTTTTTCACCATGCTTTTGATTTAGTGTGTGTCAGGGCAGGATACTTCTTTCACGTTGATTCCCTCCAGTTGCAAGGGAAAGAGACCTTTACCATATGAATTGAATGTAACCTTAGGTGTACTCTGTTTCTCATTATTAACGCCCACCTCAGGGAATAAGCTGGAGTAACCTGTTGCCTAAAGCTGTTCTGCAACATCCTGTCGTGTTCAGTAACATCTCTCGATCTGAGAGTAAAATAATATAAACTTTATTAACAAGTCCAATGTGTAAAAATTTAACACCAGCCAAAATTGAGATATGTGAAGACAACGAAGCTAGTGAATAATTGCATATTGATCAGAGGACCTTCGTCCAGTACTCTGTGCAATTAATGTTTAAATCAACTTTAACATGCCAGTAATAAAATGTGCCGGGACTAAAGAATTCATCATATTTGACTGGTTCATTGCCTTTATTTCTCTTGCACTTTAATTCACCCTCTTTATGACAATTACACCATATTTATCGATTGTGCACAGTGGAACTGTTCCAGAATGCAGAAATCCATTTACAATGGTTTATACTTTATACTATCCTCCTTCATTACTATTTCCATTTCCTCTCCTTCAACATTGCGTGGCATAAGTACGGTATTCCTCTTTCGACATTGTCTACAATTTTCTCAATTGGCCAACTCACAGAACGTGTCAGTGCAAGATTTAGAATGCCTGATATTGAAATTCGCATTGCAAGGAAGACTGGAAACAGAGTTGCCAATATGAAGCTTAAATTTTCCTATGCAATAAAAGGACTACATCCTATTCGAGATAATGTGAAATCAAATAAGAATTATTCACTTTTCGAGATTTTGTATAGTCTAAAAGGCTGGTATCCACGTACAAGTTTTCTCGCATACGAGGAGCCAACTGCGCATGCCTGGATCCGAGGAACGAGGAAAAGTTGAAAATTGTTCAACTTTAATACCCTTTTCGAGGGACAAGAGGGCCCTGAGGCGACCAAGAGTCCGTCTCGACGTACAAGATTTCTCGCATACGAGGCACTCGCACGTCGATACCGGCCTTAACTGCTGCAATGGACAGTGTTCATGCAAACATAGTCAGAATAGGATTGGATCACAATACTCGTATTATTTCTCGAAAAACTGGTTTCCGTAATGCATGATTCTCTTTTCATTCCGAAGGACTCGTGATTTGCAGGACCTCTAAATATGAAGCCTCAAAAACGAATTACATGAATCTACACCATAACTTATAGCAAAAACCAAATTAACTTTCCTCTCTGTTATTTTAACTGGTGGCTATACAGGTTACGGACCTATTGCAATTCTAGATTGAACATAACAATGTTCATAACGTGTGACACATGTAGTCTTCGACACAAAATATATTAACAATAATTTATTGTATAATAAACACCTTAATACTACTTGTATTGCTGAAATTGTGTGGAGGTGTGGTGGCCGAGATGGTAATGTCTCGGCTTGCTGAGTGAAATGTCCGAGGTTCGATCCCCGCCTGTAAGCTCACTTTCGCCTGCGTCGCGTCGGGAGGGTCTCGGACCCGCACCTTGGAGGTGTCTGGCAACCGAACCTCCTGGGGGACTGCACGTGATCCACACATAATGACAACGCACTTGCACCCGTGTCCCCTCCCCAAAAATCCCTATATCCTTACCCAATGTCCTTGATTCCCTGCACCGAAGACTGAAGGAAATATGCGAAAAAATGCGTAAGAAAATATGGTGGTGTCCCAAGTGCAGAGAGTAGTACAAAACAAACCTATCCATTGCCTGCTGGAACTCTGTCCAGTTAGACTGCTTTATTGCGATATGAAAGTTGTATTGAAATTCAAACTAAAATTCAGGAGCCTGTCATTGTTTTACACTTAACTAGCTCCCAGGCCCATATTACACACCGCAATATAAAGAGCTAATAAATCATTAACTCTGAGTAATATAGTGCATTTGAAAAAATGTTAAGTACCCAGTGATATATCGCGTCTAACTCGGGGTGCCATAATAATAATTTCATTTTTGTAACAATGCTGTAATATTACAGCATGGCGTAGAAAACAGTGTATACTGTAGATTCCTTTTCTGTTGTTATACCAGGCGCATTCTTGCTCAAGTATCCTTTCAGTTTCTGATGAAAACCCTTTTCAATATGATTATCACTCCCAATGAATTAAGTCAAATCATAAGATACAGTAGGTAAATTTACCTTAGGATGCTTTACACAGCACGTGATGAGGTGAGATAGGTGTAGAAATTGGAAAGGGGGAAAGATTAGACATGTCCAAATTCTCTTTGAAACGTGAACTGAAAATAATTGCACTCCTTTTCCGACAAATTGCTTCCACTCATTCTGCCCTATATACTGGTATGCAAGCAAGAAGACTACTAATGGACTGCCTTGCTCTTTGATTCCACCTTTGGAGCTCCCTTTCCATTTGGAAGGCATGCAAAAAGACCCAGGAATTCCGCTGGTGGCGGAAGCTTGGGGTTTTTTTGAAGGAGGGTAAATATTCGCGGTCCCTTTCAGGGCGTCAAAAGGTGTCTGAAGAAGGAAACGCTGTGAAACTTCCGGAAGTTGTTGCCTCTTTGCACCAACTGCAGGCAGGTGATCGGGATCATTTGGAAGCCCTCCGAGAGACTCGAATTTATTTCACAGTTGTTCAGTCTTTTCATAGAAAAATTGGGATAGGTTCGAATAGGCTGATGTAACAAATTTTTCTATCACAAAATGTCGGCACAAAGTCCAAAAAAACACACTTTCGAGATAATCCTAGACAAAGAGTTGACCTTGCACTTGTTTATATGCCAGTCGAGATAGAAAATCCTGACTTCCTGGTTCATTATGAATCTTAGGCCATGGATATTACATCCCTGAATGTCGTGAGAAATGACATAATTATAGAGCATTATTTTTACTGTACAAGCGTACGAGCAAGAGTTATCCACCTCTTTCACTTTCAATTGATGCTTTTTGTGTATGACGTATGACTGCGTAACAATGTCTGGAGAGCGTAAGATAGAGCCTATACATAAAACATTTGAATGATTTGTTCAGAAAAAGAGAAAAGGGCCATGCAGGGATTCAGCTAAACTATTTCCAAGCATAATAGGCCAACTATATTGATTGGTGGCTTTTGCTAAACTCAGGCATGTACGGTTTGCCGGAGATGTGAGGACATTTGGGTAGGGATCCAAACCGGTTGGGTTTTCCGACTTACGAGTTAGTGCAACCGAAACGAAACCATATCTGCAAATGGCGGAATTAACAGGATTACGATTCATTATAATTCAGTAGTACGTGGGAACCAGGTGGGGAAGCTTTGAAGGCAATCATGGGGTCCAACCCGAATATATGCATAAATTCGCACGCCGTTATCCGCTTAGCACCCCAAAAAATTCCACGGATAAAAATCCTACCCCTAAAAGCAGCGGCGGAAAAAAATGAAACTTTCTCACATTTTTTTCCATACCAGCAATGTGTGACGGTCCTAACCTTTCCAATAATGCACTACAATTTTTAAAGGAAGAAGTGGGATATATTGAGAGGGGAAAACTCCCCCTGAAATGAAAAATAGTGGAGAAGGCTTTATTTTGCTCTGTTCGTGACAGGTGCAGTAGTGTGGCAGCTTGCAATAATATTGTACTTTTTTGGCAAAAAAATGAGGACGTGAATGCGCAGCTCGAGGCTTGGTCGAATCCGGGTGCTGAAGAGGGTCTTGCCAAAAGGGTGGTGAGTTTAGTCACGCGTTCCGTTCCGGATTCAGGGCCCGGAAATGTGTCCGAAAAATCCGGGCTGCCGCCAACAAAAGAAGCAGAACAAGCTTGTTGCTAGACTTTGTCGACACTCAACCACGGACCATTCCACTTTGGGCACACCCATTGATCTACTTCGCTGCTTTCAGCAAACGTAGAGTAACCTATAAGCTGATCCAGTAGGGTTTCGGGTCACTACCTTCACATTGGCTGTTTGTTCACCAGAATAAAATTCTGCTAAAGTCGGTTATTCTCATATTCCGGAAATTCTCATGGCTGGCAAAGGAGACAAATCCTGCTATTTTTTTGCTAACTCTGCAAATCACCACGTCGTTAAAGGTCACAAAAGCATATAGACACGATAAAGTACTACACAGTGAAAATATTCCAACTGCGGGTTGCGAGAGCTCAAAAAGTTGACTAAATAAACAAATAAATAAATCGCTGTCATCTGCACCAATTTTGATGATTTAAGAAAAATATACGGTACCGTACTGTATATTGCCAAATATCTAGTTTCACTCATTTTTAAAATCACATGCCATAGTTTTTGTACCATAATTTGTCATTTAAGCAGTGAAAAAATGCATAAAAAAGGGGAATATTGCTGAAAACACTAGTCGTCCATAAGGTAATGCAATTATTGTTACATCAACGCATAGAGCCATGGGCGTAGCCAGGGGGGGCAGCTGCCCCCCCTAAATCTCAGGGATGTGCAGAAAAACGGGGGGGGGAGGAAACGCGCAAAAACCCTGTAGAACAGTGCAAAATTGCACTGTTCTATGGGTTCTTTTCCGTTTTGCCCCATTTGAGGAAGGGTTGTGACCTTGAACCGAAAAATGTCCCCCTCCCCAGACACAATTTGCGTCCTGCCCCCNCCCCCCCCTAACCTAAATCCTGGCTACGCCCATGCATAGAGCGGTGAATTAGTATAACATTATGAAGTGCAATGATAAAAATATGTTTAAGCATTTTAGATAATGTTGGTACTTCCAGAACAACAACGCAACAGTGAAGATTTATATCGGGCGTGAAGTAATTACTGGCAAAAGTTGGCAGTTTCATTTCTTGCTTCCTTTCTTTGATCTTCCTCGTTTTGAAATATGTGGAACGCTCCTCTTCCTGTTCTTCTTCTTCTTTTCTTTGGTGGCAGTAATGGCTGTCATTACTTTAATCCCTGAAAAAGGAGGGACTTTTGGGGGACGACATTTTGTACTTCCCAACTTTCATCCTTTTTCTCTTCGCCATGAGTTTCTGTAACTATTTCCTGGACGACATGCCTTACATCATTTGTTGTTGGTTTCATTTCGCCGCCTCAGATTTTATTGCTATCTTTCACGTCTTAGAATATGTTGGCAAACTTAACGAAAGTCATGAAGGAGTATGCAAACCAACATGTTCATGAATCACCGGTGGTGAGTTCATGGTTCCATTCTGAGTAACACACACAATCCCAGCGTTTATATATGTCCCAGACTGCTCAACTCTCAATCTTATGACATTTTGCTGCCCTCTACGCAGTCTTGTCACGTATATGGTGCAATCACTGTTACTATCAGGCCGAGGACTCACGAAATGGCCGCACTAGACAATATTACATCCCCATATTGTTGGCCAAATGAAATTTAAAAATTAAGCATAAAGATTAGTAAGCGATTTTCATTATTGGAATGATACACCATCATCAATTTACGTTTCAAAATATAGGCGGGAAAATTTCAAAATCTCTCAATTTTAAAGTTAACAGCCAACACAATCACTCCCTGATGAGTGTCAGAAGGGTGGTTTTATTCATTGCGTGCAAGAGGAATTCTAATGAAAGAAGTCCCCTCTGCATTTGTGATTCCATTTATCTGAAGGCTGACAAGTGGAATTTTTATGTGTGTGGTGCAGTATCTGGATTGAATTCGGGGGCTGTAACGGAGGAGGACTCTCAATCAAACGTCCCAGAGGTGGGTCCGGAACGACGTGTGATTACAGCTGCTACACCTTTCACCCACCATGCACTCATTACACACGCGGTACCTACAGTTCGTGTCTGTTCCCCAGCCTTTGCACCATCAAAGAGCTCCAACTCGCGCTAATGTGCCTGTCACTCCCACAATAATAATTGGCATCTCATCACTTTTTTTCCCCCTAGTATGCGGAATGGAACACGATCTGCTCGTGTCTGTATCAGCTATTTTGTCGCACTGCTTAAATTATCATTTGTTCCCCGGTCATGTCACGTACGGTCCTAGGAACTGGCATTAGAGTCCTCAATATACAGGGTGTTTATTGTAACTCTGCAAAGACTTTCAGGGGTGATTGAGGGGACCAAGACAAGTATTTTTGACATAGGAACCAGTATCCGGAAACGCCATCTAGAGGGGGTTCATAGACGAGGAACGGGTGCGCTCAGACTAGGCGAGCGGACTGTTTTGTTGATAGATGGCGATCGGATAGTAAAGACCGATACGAAGTGACATAACCTGGCAACAACAGAGCCATCTAGCAACTAAAGTCCGCCTCCTAGGAGACGCGCGGAGAGTAAACAGCGGTTCTATTGTTGCCAGGTTATGGCGTACCCCATCGTTGTTTGCTTACAACGACGCGATACACCAACACCTGGCAACAACTGCACGCCATTAATCAACAAAACAGTCCGCTCACCTAGTGCCTCCGCGTGAAGCGTCTGAGCGCACCCGTTCCTTGTTTATGAACCCCCTCTAGATGGCGTTTCCGGACACGGGTTCCTATGTCAAAAATACTTGTCTTGGTCCCCTCTATTACCCCTGAAAGTCTTTGCAGAGTTACAATAAACACCCTGTATATATCAAAGCAATCAAGCATATCATACGAGTACTCCACATACTTCTCTTTCTACATGGATAAATACGCAATAAAGTATACGTAATGAGTAATGACATTTCCATAAATGGGGTAGTCTTCGAAAGACGGCAGAAGGATCATCAAAAATTGATATCCTCCTGAGACCCGAATAAAAAATACATCGCCTTATTTTTTTCTTCCCTGTGTCTGGAACGCTCCGGTGGGTGGGGTGGAGGGAGGGAGGAGGCCTTGGTGAGTTCTGCCACCTTCTGGTCACTACACTAAATCATCAGGCCGGGGGGAAGGGTGGCCGGTAGGTGGCCGGGGGGGGGGGGTTGCAGGTTTTGCCAAATTTTGGCTACGGGTTCACTAGTATAGAATATATTTGCCATAGTAATTATTTTACCAAATTGTATGCCCAGAACATGAAAAAACGGTCGCAAAAAATTTGAGCACCCCAGTTTCGCGAAATATCCAGGTACGGTATACCTCAGGTCTCAATGTGATATTCCCCTCTCTACATAATATAGGGTGACTATAAGGTCAGGACACATATAGGTAATTGAATTGCATTGTCGGTTGCCAGTTGTGCCAAACTCCCAAGTGCCAACTGTGCAACTCAAACTTTACTTACTGTCAACAATCACCTAGTTGACACAACTACAGTAGAAACCAACAATACAATCCAATTACCTATGTATTCTGACTTTAGAGTCACCCTGTATACAATATTACTTAAAACTAGCAGAGGATCCCGTTCTTCGTACGGCCTGTTTCCATGGTAATGTAATCATCAGCAATCGCCGAAGCAGTTTGGTGGAGTGGATAAGGTGTTCGACTGCTAATCGGGAGACGGGAGGTCCTGGGTTCGAGTCCCGGGGCCGGCAATCCTAACCGTGGTTTTCTGTGGTTTCCCACGGTCCCCCCAGGATAATTCCGGGATTGCTTCCTAAATAATAGGCCACAGCCGCTTCCTTCCGTTCCTACCCTTGTCCCGTCCACGTGGAGGTGCGGTGTCCGTGGGGGGGTTCTGACCCGCATGTAGGGTATCATTTTGGCGAACGGGCCCCTTGAGGGCCTGCACACGACCCCCAACTTGAGACATTGCACTTGCACCAGTGTTTCCTCCTCATTATCCCTATCCTGCACCGGATGGTGGTATTCCACTCCCCTAAGAGGGCCTAGGGCCCTGGCACGGGGTACAACAAAAAATCATCATCATCATCATCAACAACAATCAATCATTTCTGATACCATGGCACCATTAACATTGTTTAATGTCATTGTTGCCATGGGTTTGTGTCAAAGAGTTCTGCTATAATATATTGTAGTGGTTCGGGTCCTGGCAACAGAACTTTAGTGTATTGTTGTCAGGTCGAGTTGTGCATTGAAAACTGTTGCTATGGGACAGTGTACATATAGTGTTGGGAGTTGTTTGGGAGGAGTTGTGAACTGATTGTCTGATAGAACAGACGTGTTTTACCTGAGCTGGAGAATATATTTATATCAAAGCTGTCCGGTGCCTATTACTCATCGGGGTGTTCCTCATGAGGAACACTACAATATATAATACCAGTTATTAGCTCTTGATAATACCTAGAGAGAGCACTCGGGGTGAAAATAATGTGAGGCAGGCAACAATATGACTCAAGTAAATATGGCGGACGCCTGACATTATTGCACTAATTGTTGTCCCAGTGTTGTCATTGTTGATTGTTGTCCCAGTTGCTAGACAACTGTTAGAACTACAATATGACCCAAGTAAAGATGGCGGCTGCCTCAGCCTGGCTAATGGGAAAGGATAGGGAGTACTTCTTCTAGGTATATAGGTATATAGGTATATAGGTATATAGCAGAACTCTTTGGTTTGTGTTTGTGTTATCATGACAAGGACGAAGCACGGCCTGTACTCGTAAGTGCCACACTAAATAAACCAGTTGTCAGTCTTCTAGCTCATCGACTACTATTTCCACCTCGTCAAACTATATTGAAGATCGCTTACTACTTCCTAAACCTTCACTCCTCCTCCTTGATGAGTGACTGCAGTGATCATCATTTTGCTTAACCTTCACGGCATTGTTTATTGCAGGAACTAGAGCCTATCAGTTGCATTAAAACCGCAGCTAATAGTGCTTCTCCCTTTCAGTTGGCTCCATTACTTCCTACTGATGTTTAGGCAAAATTACATTTTTGGCGCATGGAATGGCGGTCAGTATTTTTCCGAGAGGGTGGAGGAAGGGGAGAGGGAAGGGGGGAGAGAAGAAAAATTTGGTGGTCTCAGATTGTGTTAGTTGGGTGAAGCTGGCATTCTCCAGCGAGAGAGATTAAGGTAGAGGGCAAACGCAAGAGAAAGGACGAGAGAGCGAGAGAGTTGGGAATTTTGGGCTTGAGTCCTCAGCGTTGTGTAATTAAGTTTATAGTTGCTGAGTCTTATTTTGGGGTCGGTGGGTTGGGACTGAGGGAGTGGAAGGAAGGAGGGAGGGTAGAAGGGAGGAGGAGTCAAGGAAGAGGAGTCTTAACCGAGGCCGCGGGGGTTCGCAAATTGTTCTGGCTTCCACTGCAAATTGAAGGTTTGTCATTAATATTTAAGTACGGAGACTAAGGATGGCGTAATTTAATTACGCCTTGGCCGGATAAGGTGCGGGATGAACTCCTTTCCCACCAAAACAAGTCCCCGGGTTTCTTTCCGGCCCGATTTCCGCGTCACGTACAAGTGAAATACAAATTGCATTAACGTGGTATCCTGCTTCGTTCGGGATGCTTAATTACCCTCAATATGCATACAGCTTATTACTACCTTATTATAAGTTGCAGGGCTTGGAAGGTTAATATTTGAAGTAATCTAAGTTCGCAGAGTATAAAGTTTGAAGGCTGAACAAATTGAGTCATCATGAAGCCAATCCTACTTTCCGAGGGATGAACGGAGAATTATGCTATTATGACAGGAATTCCCTTATACAGGGTGTTTCCTACTAGTAGTCCAACCGGCAGGCCGAGTACTCGTTGGCCAAAAACAAGTCAGAAATGGAAATGGAACTGGGAGAAATGTCGCGGTACCAAATGTTGAGGAGGTAAAGGACCAGAACCATTGGCCTTCCCCTGCACACGCGTGACAACACACATGGCACCTCTTTGTAGGGAGATCCCTGTCAGGGTGGACTTTCAGTGGTTGCCTAGGGAGCCGGATATTTGCGTGATAATCATGAAACCTGCGAAAGACGCGACCTCGCAATATACTAGCAGAAATAATCTCTACGTATCCTTTTAATCAGAACAACATGTATATAGAGGAGGGATATAATAAAATCACACACCAATGGACTACTTTCTAGGCATTAACTTCATCCACACTTCAGTGATTGGGCTTGTGACCAGATGCATATCTTGATTTTTTCCCCCATTACGAACAGCATGTAATGCTAAACTGCTTTTACTGTGGTAAGTTTCAGATCAGTTTGGTGGACAAGGCTGACACACAGGCACACAATGTGTTAAGAATCACATTGAGTCACTGTCACCTGAATATGAGAGCAGAACTGCAATGCATATCATGCAAAGTTATGTCACTTATCTTCCTCAAAGCCCAAACTCATGCCACATCTCTTTTGCTGCACTATACTTGCCAGACTGATTCTCTGAGACAGCCAAAATGTACACCACAAATCATTACTTTATACTCCAAAAAATGCTTCTCATTTTGCTGGTTTATTTTTTAAAGCTTACTCTAATAAATCCCATATTATTTTAGACTGTCGTCTATTATGCATAATGTTCTCCAATTGAATTAAATTTTGACTTGTAATATTCCTTTGTCCTCGTCTTCTTAGGAAATCTATATCTTGATACAAGCAAAAAAGGACCAGGTTCCTGCATTTATACCCCTAATACAATCCGCGGTGCATTTATACATACTGTAGAGGGCACGTTACGAGTTCTGTATACAAGAGCTTCCAGCCCCCTGAACAATTGCTCACAGCGACTGAGCAATATATTACAAAGATTCTCAGTTGACCTGAGGTGATGTCGCGCTGATAATACGGGGGCAGTTTTTTTCAGTTCCGGTGGTAACTTGCAAATTATGTATGCTGATCCAAAAGTACAAAGCGCAAAAATTTGTGATCCCCACATGCTACTCGAAACACGCCATCATGCATTGTTGCAGTGGTCCATGTTATTGCTGCAGGAACTCGTGGGCAAAAGAGTCTACCCGTTACAATCGACAGGATTTGAGTAACATTATCGACATTTTCGTACTTAGGTCCTACTCTAGATTATTTTCTACTCGTACACAGCTGCCAATTATACACTTGATACCAAAATGCCTCTCGTTAGGTTAATTTTCAAATTCTTGACAGTGAATGATTTCCATTCCACTTCAATGAAACTTTATGAGTTACATAAAAGTGCAAAGACGCGCTTAGACTCTTTTCGCGTAGGTCGAGCTCAGTTTTGGAACCCTTTTTCATATACGAAAACACTTCCGTGGGTGTAAAAACGTGCTAGAAGGCGGCAAAAGTTGCCAGCTGAAACTTTTAGAGACTCTTTTGTGAACAATTTATTTCATAAGTGGAGAGTTTCAGGTGTCGATTTACGCTTGAGCGCTTCCTTACACACTGCCCGTTAAGAAAGTTTTAAAATTTGGTTTCATCTTTATTACTTTTTGCGCCGAAAAAGGTGCGAATTTTCCAGCTACACAAATTCAAGATTTGTATAATGTGTTTCCCAAGTTGGAGAATTTATTTTTTGTATCCATTTCGCACTTCCAGTTGTTTTTTTTCTCGTGATTTACCGGTATGTTATCGATTTTAATACGACAATCGCTGAAATGCACCTTAGACTATAGAATGATTACTCCTCTTAAATATAAGCAAAATATCGAGTTAAGGACAATAATTCGGGTTAACTGGTTAAAATAATGTGGTGCATGAGTTTCTAGGAAATAATGATTTATTGAAGCCAACATAAAAATGCACACGCCACGTGTCCGAGATGCAACTGAAATCCCTATCGGGGAAAATTTCACGCAGCTTCTGAAGCCGATAGCACGAACCGCTTTTATTTGCTCTCGTCTACCTGCGGGTTCACCCTATATCCCCACCCAGTATATCAAGGGTTGGTATAGAGAGAAACCAATCCTACATAAGATTTTTTGCTGCTGGCTCTCCGACTTTTGCCGTATGAGTAGTCATTTGCCTATAATTATGACAATCTTTCTGGGAACCTCTCTATGCGTATACATGGGACTAAAAATCGGTATCATACCAATTCGCCCGAAACAATCTCGCCCGATGCAAATTCGCCGGACGGAAATTCGCCCGATGCAAACTTGCCCGATGTACGGGTACAAACTCGAGCAGTCCTCGCATTGGCTAGTTAATCGGAATTAAGTGTCGAGAATGGAAACATAGGCAAGAGGCATCTCCAGCCAACAGACTGCACTGAAGGGATTTCCCGATTACTTAATAATTAGTCCACGGAAATCACTAATCGCACCGGGTCTTGTACCGGTATATCGGGCGAGTTTGCATCGAGCGAGTTTTCGTCGGGCGAATTTGCATCGGGGGAAGTGTGACGGAACCGATAGCATCATTGTCTACTCCAACATTTGTGACAAACAATATCTCCTGAACTTATTTGGCACAATGAGCATGTTAGAAGCCTGTTACTCGATATGCACACACAAGAAACATGGCCTCCTCCATCCGTGGGTTTACTTCATGACTGTAAGAAAGGCAGGTCACCACCGACTATCACGTTAGTACATAATAATCATCAGAATAAAGCAGAAGCAAGTCCCCCCCCCCCCGCTTCCGTTCGCTAAATCTGCAGATAAATTTGCGGACTGTGTCTTTGAAAGGATTATCCTGTTTCCTGTATGTCATACTCATTAAGTCTTTATCATTCAGCATGATCATGCGGTACAAGTGTTTGCACTAATTTCGAAATTCTCCTGTTGCCGTATTTCTTCAAAGGGTCGTAATTAGTGTGCTGGTGTTTGTTTGAAGCTGCCTAATTACTATACAGAATTACTGTACTTGCTACTCTTTTAACATAAATTATCACGAGTGACAACCATTCGAATGCTTCCATCAATATTATTTCTAAAAAAATTAATAAGCCGGAGTCGGCATTTTAATGTAATAAGCTTAATATTTGCCCCCGTGCAGTCTATATACTGTAACTTGTTTGATTTTTATTTTAGAACTGTATAAACTTGCATTAAATACTATTTTCAACAATGCCCTAGTGGCAAATTCACAAAACGGCGGATGAGAATCGCGGGCAACCCTAAATCTTTGCCGCTTGGGAGTTGGAGACATGAACAGTACAGTATCAGTGCAACTGCTGAAGAGGCAATATTCTTATCCTGCGAAAAACTCCAGGTCCTAATGAGCTCCCTATAATGAAGGCTTCTCTGTCTCGGCGGTGATGTGGACAGTAATTGCGAGCTAATTAAGGGCTAGTTGGGAGAGGTATCCTTTTCGCGGTCATTAACTCTATTCACACCGTCTCGTCTGCATAATGGGGAGAGGAGTACACGCTATTCGAGCTCTTGAGTACACAGCCGGAGGAATGTGACGGCGGTAAGCACACAGCTTCAAGCCCAGACAAATCCCGCAATGATTGATTCGATTACCTTCTCCGTGCGCTGGTCCTTACCTACGTGCAGGCATCTGCAATGTTCCTTACCAACTTTTGTACCTGTCAGTTCGGCTTGGCTTGGACCTTGTCTGATGTGGATGTTCTCCAATTATTGAATGTGCAATATTCATAATGCGAGTCTGAAATTAAGGCAAATAAAAAAACAGTCAAGTTAGTAAAAAGGGGCTGAATAATTAATTTATTTTCTGGTGTGCAGCAACCCCGTCCTGTATCCTTCCTAAGTGACACACCAGGTTAGTTCATGTCCAGCTGAGTAAGTAAAGTGACCAAGGATAGCAAACTTTGCCCATTTACAGAATTAACCTGTCACATGTAATAACCAAGAGCTTTATGAAGGTTCTCTGCATTTTGTCCCTCTTTATATGCGCAGTCGAGCCTGGAACAAAAATGTGGTAAGATCCGGTGGGCATTGCGGGTGTGTTTGGTGCGAAGGCGCAAGTCTGTACTATCCGGATATGTCCCAGAACAGACGGCCGGTTGGAGTCCCCCGGGTCAGATCGGGACCCCTGCATCCCCCGTAAAAGTTGCATACGAAGGCAGCCAACCTTTATGCAGAATTCACGCTGCCTTGGGGATCGCCTCCCCACTCCTCCCTCCCCCCCCCCATCTCACTGCTCCCCATCTCTCTTCATTCCTTTCAAGCATTAAGTATTTATGGAGGTTACACAGGATTCTAGGACCGCGTCAGTAAAACACATTTTCCGAAATTTCCAGATTTGCGGCCAGTACGCTTGCCTCATATATCTGGAAATGGTCGCTAGATGTCTAAACTCATTCACATCCATGCTAACAGGGCAGTATTCGGTAAAGATACAATGTGCTGTTCCAGTGCAATAAATGCTGGTAAAATACATTCAGGTACAGTATTGTATTACACCTGTGCACGTCGTACGACGAGCAAATTAAACATAAGCACTACATAGCCTATTATTTTATAAATTGAGAATTTGGGCCAATATTATCATAATGGAGTGCAGGAATACCGTACCGGTAAGTTTCAGGCTACAGTATTATATTATCGGTACGTGTGGCATTTTGTGAAATATTATTAGAAATTTTACTATACCCCTACTGTACGTATAAGTATGCTAATAACTAATACGTTGTCAAGATATAAAATAATAATCTCTAACAACTCTAATGCAAACTTGTGTCCAGACCAAAAGTCTAACTGGAGGAGAAAGCAGCGCCCACGCTAAGCACCCGGGTATAGCCTACCGTAACATCGTATTGATTGGTTGATTTATTATGGCTACTAGACCTACTAGAATATTTAAAATATGTCCCAGATGCTTAGTGCTTCTTGATTACGTTGCATCCAAGAAGGCGAACTCAGTTTCATATTTATTCATTTCGACTTTCCCAGTCAGCAAATCTGTCAGAAACATTGGTCTAGGCCTCTGGCCATCACAATTTGACATTTGTCAAAGTCGGATAAATCCACCTTGGCCGTAGCTGTAGCATCTCCTAAACATCGCGGCTAGTAGGCCTTCATGCCCATCATAGTGAGCATCTATCAAAGTTGGCCCAAACATGATGAAACAACGAATCGTCGTTTCAGTAGGTCAGCGTAGGTTATATCGTCTTATGTGAAGCAACAGGAGGGGTACTGTGGCACAAACCACTGACACTTTCAATAGTGGTGATGGTTTTCGTGTGTCAGAACAGAATATTCCTTAAATGTAACTAATATATTGGTTCTTATACAGATTCACAATCTCATGAACAATGTCCTATGTTTCGCCTTGGACTAGGTCATTGATTCACCTACGTGTCCGCAATGCAAGTGTTGCTGGATAAAATTCGTTCATAGCGCAATAAACATTTACTGAGATTATAAATTTTAAATGCGAACGTGAACGGCTTCAAAATGGCGCCTTCCTGGTTCTCATGAATAGGAGGCTCAAAATAAAGGTGGATCTTAGAGCAGAATGAAGTAACGTAGTACACCAGTGGTATTTGAACGTCAGGCGACATGGGAAGGCTCGCTCTTCCAAGTGCGCTTCTCCTTCCCTCAGGACTCTTCTAAGGAAAAGGAGGGAAAAAGGGAAAGTGCATGCCATTGGAATTCCGGCTCTCCCTTCCCCTCCTACTTCCTCGCTACCGTGTGTTTTATACGAGTAATAAAATGCCCCTCACATCCGGGGCCCGCCTTTCAGCCCGGCGACGCCACAAAAAGACACACCATATCACCTCAGACGCTCTAGATGCTCTGTGCACTTGAACCTTCTCTTTTCGCACCTAGACTTTCAGCCTCGAGTTTTTTTGGTTCAGCTCTGCACATTTTTGGGACAGGAAAAAAGTTTTTCCAAAAATACGTGTCAGTATTTTATTCTTTGATCCAAGCACACTTTGTGCCTTGCGGTTTTGGGCGTTTGAAATTGAAGCATGCAGCTCTTTGTACGGTTTCAGATGCGGGGGAAAATGGCCAACCAGGAACATGCAGGCAGCTGCAAACCGGAACAGCAGATAACCACGTGTGAAAAGTATTGTTCTTGTAGGCAGCGATTGTCAGATGCCAACACTCGGGTGAACATCTCCGGTTTTTTGTGTCCTGACTCGTTCCCGGGCTAATCCATAATTGAACCCAGTGGAAGGGCCAGTTTCAGGTCTCCCTTGCAGCTCGTATTTGCCGCTGCCCGATGGAAAACTGGAATTTGCATACAGTATAGCTAGATGAGACCATACAAATGTTGTTTTCCGATGGGAGGGGAAATATTTGTGCAGGATTTATTTTCTTTCAAATATGAAAACTCATCTTTACATCGTAATATTTTCATGCCATTATACACTCTACGTAGGAATCTTACGAGTAATATTTTTCCTAATAAACTGACTGTACAGTACTGTACCTGCCCTTACATTAGGGAGTTTCAGTGGGCCTTATCGTATGTCACGAAACGACACTACGTGGACCCAGAACAAGCATAACCGAAGCGGTGATTGGTCCGGCGGTCCTCCCGCTATCGTCCACCCACTCCCTACGTTGCGTATCCCGATACGGGTGGGGTGATAGAGTTAGACGATACCCATCCCGATGACCGAAACCATCCCACTGCTACCATCTTAACCTAGACCAGGACGTCGCCGCGTGTGGGTGCAGGACTAACAGTGCAAGGGTTGGTAGCGTACTAGCTCACCTGACACCTGAAATACTCCTACCGTGTCAAACGATACGCTTTCAGGCGGGGAGGAGTTACGATGCGTTCGTGTTTCGTTACGTGTCGGCAAACGTATCCCCTGAATCTCTCTATTCTATGTTTACAAGTAATGTTACCATCCGCATATTGCAACTGAACAAGTAGGGAGAAAAGCATGATCAAATCAACATTACGTTCTGCCTATTTGAACATTTGATCTAATTTTGTGCGTCCTTGTATTTTTATTGGTTGAAAGATATCAAAATTGACTTCGCCTTTATATGCGACAATTTCCCACCAGTTTCCAAGCCGATATCTTCACGTTTTCGCCCGGCCTAACAAACCATTCCTGTGGCTGATATGCTCTCAACAGAATATTGATATTACTGCTGCCTTTGAGTTTTCTTCAAATTCAAGAGAGATCAAAGGCACAGGGACGGCTAGGAGATAAAGCTGGGTATAATATGTCCGGGGTTATAGACGCCAAGCGACGGCTTTATCCCAAAATTTCTGATCCTCAATTTAAATTGCACGCTGATGAATCTGAATGCGATCTGAAACAGCATCACTCCGCCTTTTAACAAAGCTATTCCTATGGAAGTCATTAACGACTTCATTAAAATTTTTAGAACTAAGTAACTTTTAGCAAGTCTTGGTCTTAAAGGCAATCCGAAAGCAACTCTGGAATGGGCATTAGCGGTATATTTTTTCATAAAGGGGGGNGGGGGGGGGGGGGCTATGACTCGGGTCACGTCTTCTACAGGAATTAGAGAAGACTAAAAGTGGCATCCAAGATGCTGAAGAAGATATCAGGAACTTGACAGCTATAATTCAACTACTATATAATGATTATGATTGACACAAAAACAAACTTACCAGTGTCAAAAATGCCTTTATCGGCTCAAGGAAATAGCCGATTCGACTATAAAATACCAGTGGAACCTATAGGAAATTTTGGAAAAAAAGTAGACTGGGAGTAGCTGCAATAATATTTTTATTTGACTATATCAGTATGAAGCTCATAGCCAGTAACAATCTTCTGGGAGCAAGTAATGTGCTACCGTTAATTGTGTGATGCCTTACGTGCCACATTAGCGTTGGGTGAAGCGGCCTGTGGTAATTGTACCACACTGCCATATCACGCAGTGTAATGCACGAGCTCTGTGGAAATGGCTGAATAATTCATGCCCTAAACGCACCAACCGCTTTAGTTGTGGGAAGCAATAATTACCCTTTACATATTTTATAATAACAAACATGGACTCGATGGAATCCGCAGAAACAATAGCCACCACGCATTTTGCGTCCCTCCAGCACAGATAATAATATTGTTGCAGTATAATATTACATATTACTGTATAATATTTAAATTAAATTGTTCGGATGATCACTGTTAATGTGTGCATGTGAAGTAGTAGAAATTATAGGCAATGGTTAAAGCCGGTTTATGGCAGGCGGATAATACTCTATATTATTCACCTCTTATGGGCAGCAAGCATTTCCTTCTCATATAGGAACATTGCCTGGGATACACTTTTAAATACAGGTAGTCCCCGGTCTACGAACGGGGTTAATGTCCATAAGTTAGATTTGTTCGTAACTTGCATCCCTGATTAACAGCGTAAAGATTATGCTCCAAGGAACAGCTAACGTCACGTGTGTCTGTTTACATGCGCGAGAAAGGTAGTTTTCCAATTATTTATTAATTATGCAGTATTTATGTTGAACTTGGTGTCGGTCAACGTACGAAAAAGTGACTGAAAGTGGAGGAATAATTATAAATTTTCCTTCCCGGGAGCCATGGGTAAGTACGGATCGCAGTAAGTCGGGTCGTTCGTAAACCAGCAGGGACTACCTGTATTACTCTTCACAATAATTCACATATTATGACTCTGCTGTGTTCTCACAATAAACCTTGCACTCTACGGAATTAACTGAAAATAATACAGGATTGTCCAACACGGAAAAAAGTTTCGGACAAACCTATCAGCAATTTTTCAAGGTGATGATAATTTTTTCCCCCTAACTTCCACTTTGCTAGCGTCCTAACTAAAGCGCCAGAATACAAAACTTATTTGTGGCATAAAATACAAGCTTGGTAAAATTGTGCTTATTTAACTGCTCAGCAGAAACCACCTTTTTTGGCCACTAAAACCGCCGAGGTGCAATAGTGTAGCAAATACTTTAAAATAATAATAGATGAAACCATTTACTCTTGATGAAACTGATTTCTGCTGTGGAAAGCATCTACGCGCACAATTACCAGAAGCGGTGTACCCTCTTTGTTGGACGACCCTATACATCAGATAAAGGACAGGACATGCAATCTCAAGCTTGTGCACACTTAAGCCTATTTGCTATGAGATAAAAGCCGAGCCAACAATATATTATCTTCCAGCCATTTGGGTCACCAAGAACTTCCACGTCGCCACGTCCTGGCACAAAAGAGCCGGTAACCAGCCCCGTGAATCTCAAATACCTGGTAACAAGTTGGATAGATATTGCTTGCGAGTTTGTCGAGGTTGTCAGAGGCTTTAAAGTCGCGCGTCTCTCTGATAAGAGTCTGCAAAACCGCAAGCATTTCCTCCTTTAGATTTAGAGTAAGGGAATGGGGGATAGGATATGGGGGTGTGGGGGAAAAGGGTTAGCTTGGCTTTGGAGAAGCAGGAATACCAATTGGGTGGCAATGGGGCGCCAGGCTGCAGCCGACAATGCAAGAATTCCTGAACTGCGTCCGCATTTCTGTTGACGGAATTCAGCAGGCAGCTTGCTCCCGAGTAGTTTGCCATCTCGCCAAACAGGAATTAGAGAGAGAAGGCTAGGAATTTCCAGAGTGTCGCTGTGTGTGGGAGGGTGTGGGTGTGTGTGCGGTTGTGTCATTGTGTGGGTGCGAAGAGGGTGAAAGCTGCTTTGGGCCAATCCGAGCAGAAACTCCGCGACTTCCGTCTTGGCGCTTCTCAGATGGAACAATGAAGCAGGCACCGCCTTTAGGACTAACTTCTGGAAGCATTCAATAGCTTATATACCTTGATTGTTTAATGGGAACCCACAAATGCAGGGAACTAGCGGCAGCTACTAGCTGCTGCCAGGATGGATTTAAATTCTCGCTACTACGCAGGGAGATTCAGTCATTTCCTCAAAACTGTTGACGATTACACCTCCTCCATGTCATCACATGTATCAAGTACTGTATGAAGCACTTTGATTAGATTTCTTGCGTGTTCGTGCACTTCATTGTTGAATTAACTTATTGGACGCATTTAGAATCACGCGAAATTGCTGATCAAATATTAATGTCTCAAATGATATCAATTCTGAAATGTCTTAATTTCCCATTTACTGGATTTAGGTTAACAACCATCATATTTCTAAAATCTGCAAATTGGAATGATTACAAACTCGCTAATGCACATTATTCCAAAGTTTTTGTGCTTCGGGCCGTATGGATTACTGGTTACATCGATACTTGTCACTCCGTCCATGATTAGATTTTCTGCCTTTCCAGACGGTCATAATGCATAATTGGGAGGTCGTCATCTATTTAGGCAAGTATTTTCCGGTATAATGGTGCAGTACGTCCGGACTGACAAGTGAGCAGCCAATTTGTATCACCCTCTATCCTGGAAATTAGTATACACTGCGAACAAGCGAGGAACAAGTGTGGTTCTGCAGAGTCAGGATAAACTTCATATATGGTCTCACGTCCACATATAACCAGGGATAACCTCGAATTAAATAAACTCTTTAAGACAGGAGAGTTAACAATCGTGCCATATCACAATGTATATTTTTGAGGCGAGTAGAGAGAAGCTTCTTGATATTTGTGGCATCAGCCAGAAAACGGTTAGGTGATCAAATCTGGCACCTTCAGAAGAAACTTCTCCTCTAGTGCCTTCTGTCCTGGTCGCTTAGTGTCTGCCGGGCCTTAGCTGCCAATAAAGGATGTTGCAATAGGCTGACTTTGCCCCCTGGCCGTCACTCCATCTGGTTGGTTGCTTGCTTGCTTGCTTCTATAGCTGGAGGTGCTGGAGGAAGGGGGGCAAAGGGGTCAAGTCAATATTTCGGCTGCCAATTCTGGCTTAGCTTCTGTTTACTCGGCACTCTTTCGCACTCCATTACATCATGGCTCTGGTTCCTATCATATGAGCAACTCGCAATCTTACTGCCCCGAACTCTTTTTCTTGCCAAAGGTCCCTTCCCAGTTTCTCATTGCCAATTATTTTCTCAGGAAAATCAAACGATGGGAAGTGATAATAGTGCGTCTCAATCTGTAGGCTATTATAGTAATATTGTTTGCAACACTAACTGGTGGGGTTAAATATTTTCGTGGCTAGAGGCAGATTTTATGATTTTGATGGAGTATGATGGCATAGTTCTCCACCTTTATGGATGAACATTATTTATTAGCTTATTCCTGGAAATACTTAAGAATATAACACATTTTTTCAGGCCTTTCTGCAGGACCATTTAACTAGAAAAAGTCGTATGACAAACGGGAATTTCCGCATTCGTGTTCGCCTACATCAGTAAGGTGTAATCAAGTTTTGATTTAATAACTATAATTATGAACCTCTTCACTAGAATTCAACGTACCTTCTGCGCATAGTCTTAAAGAAGAAAAATTTATGATCACGAGGGCTGTCAAGCATAGTAACCATACATTTATGTTTAACATCACGACTCCTTTTGCTTGCTATTGTTTTGTCATATTTGTCACTATTATGAATGGGCCGACTACTTTCAACCACAGCACTAGCCTTTGCTTACAAGTGTTGGGCTTCTTTTTTGCGCTTTACTACTGCTGCGACCGTAGGGGTTGAGTGCAATCACAAGAAACAGAAAATGCCCCCTTCCGTGTGATGGGCAATTTGGAAGCTTTTTCTAGTCATTTATAGGTTTAGCACATGCAATTGACCGTTCCTCCAAACCCCAAAAGTCTTTTATTTCATGATAAGGTGCCTATTAAAAGTTCGACGATCGATTGACAAACTGACGAAACCTAATTTTTCATTATTATGTTGAAGAGTTGTAGCATATGCTGCTATCATACAAACATACGAGTACATGTATTAACATATTGCCGAATTCCAAAGGTTTGTGATTTAAAAATTGCACCAAAATAATATTTTCCACAAATTCGACATACTATAGCCATATGATGATGCTACACCGAAGTAATATTAATTAGCAGTATAATTATACGGTATAACCTCAGTTCTCTAGACTTCTAGAGCATTTTTCCTTTCCCAATTAAGGAAGGTTGACACGAGATTCGCACACAAAAGATTTTAAATTAAAAAGTCAAGTGTAATACTCGGTAGAATCACAATATTAAACAATTGTTTTATTCGATGTTGTGCTGTTTATTCCCAGACGAGTACACGCAAATGCATCTCATTTTATTGACAGTCCGGTTGTAGACTACAGTCCTACCTCATGAATAACGTAGAAAAGTGCAGTCGAGCGAATAGCCAGAATAATATATTGTGTGGTTACTGATAATTAATTGAAGTGTTGTAATTATATGGCGCAGTAACTTATACGAGGGTTGTTTCATAAGTCATGGCGCGTATTTTTTATTGAAAATGGGTAAAACACACAGAGATGACCTTTGCTGAGTTTTGAAGATCCGGCGATTACAATTTGATCTGGCATATAGATGCCGCCCATATCGCTGGGGGGGGTGGGGAAACAAGAGGGGATCGTGAACCCCGCCCCCACCGCACCATCGCCCTAAGAAGGCTGGACGCTGCATGCGGGACACTCGGAGATGGACAACAATCCCGTGTTTCCCATCTCCGAGTGTCCAGCATGCAGAGTCCAACTGCTCCAAGCGCGTCAGGCTCCGGCCGTCTTAGGGCGATTGTGCGGTGCAGCCCCCCGCAACTTCCTATCCAGCCATATACGGGGAAGGCCGTGCGCTTAGCTGGTCCGCTAGCCCCGGATGTAGAGTCCGAAACCCCGGATGTAGAGCCCTGTATAAAA
>JYFJ02001976.1:0-31297 GCA_000934665.2 Catajapyx aquilonaris | reverse complement strand
GGGGGGGGGGGGGGGGGGGCGTCTGTGAACCGTTCTGAGCCTACCTACATTGTCAATCTCCCAATCAGCTCCTGTTTGCAGATCCAACAATCAGCCACCCGAATGCCATTTCGCCCGTTCCAATTGGTGTCCGATGGTTGTATCTGCAAAGAGGAGCTGATTGGGAGTTGACAATATAGGTAGGCTCAGAACGGTTCAGAGTCGTCCGCCAGAATGCGATTTGATACAGGGCTCTACATCCGGGTTTTCGGACTCTACATCCGGGGTTAGCGGAGCAGCTAAGAGCACGGGAAAGGAAGTAGTTGCGGCGGGCTGCTGAGGTGGTGGGTCAGGGTCACGATCCCCTGTTGTTTCCAGACCCCCCCTTGCGATATGGACGACATCTATATGTCACGTCAAATTGTAATCGCCGGAGCTTCAAAACTCAGCAAAAGTCATCTCTGTATGTGTTATACCGTTTTTAAATATAAAAAATACGCGCAATGTTTTATGTAACAACCCTCGTAGTTACAAAGGAAAGCAGATATGATGTGCAGCTATGACTGTTGTTCCCTATTTCTCCAATACCTTGCGTAGTTCTTAAGTCCTCGGAAACTTCCACGGTACGAATAGTGAGTTCGTATAAGCCAGGATCTTCAGTGAACTTAGTGAAAGGAATTTACATGCAACTCAAGTATCTCTGTTGCACTTTAGACGTACTACACTCTGAAGTGGAAGTCTCTAATGGAGGGCACGGAAACGACGACCAATTACAGCTAAATGTTAGGCATTGGAAATGAGTTTTTCCTTCAAGTACTCTTGCGCATCGTTGCGTAAGTCTAGCGGGATTAATTGACACCAAGTAGTGCTTGTAATTGAATCGCATCCAATCTACGTGTCTTGGAAGTTCTTGGCTTGTCTAGAGCGCATTATTTTTTTGTACGTAGGTCAGATATGCAGTAATTGCAGGTATGTCGAAAACCCTTTATTTGCACAACTTTCATGCAAGTCTGTCCATATATAGCATTTTTATAAATTAAATGAGCCGGTTGATGAGTGGCCTGGGTAAAACTAATTTTGTGTATTACTGCATTGCCATTTTTTATGACAGCCCCACGCGACGACAGGCTCAGTGGTAATGAAATATTAAAATGTCAAGGGAGAAACGCAATACGCCATAGTTTACTGTAGTTTCCCTAAGGTAATATGCTGAGAGAAGCACTTCCATGACTGTATTGGCCTGATTCTATTTCCTCTGCCATGAATCCGTGCCGCGATGTCCCTCTCCTGTCTCCCATATTTCAAGCGAGGGACGCAGCAAATAAAAGTCACATTCTCAGTTGTCACAATCATGGTCTAAATGAAAGTTTCCCTTCTAGTATTCAGCGTGAGATGTGGGTATTCGGCCCGAGAGTAGACGGTAGGCCTTTTGTTGGACAGAAGGCAATATTACTGGTGTATTATTCATGCCACTGACTTGTCTCCAGAGAGTGCTGGATTCTAGCTCTCTCGGTTTTCACTTGGATTTGCTGTTATTTATACCAGACCAATTTGGCCTATCTCGTGTGTTCCCGGGAAATGTTTACATGCCCGTCGCATTGTATTTATAAGTAATGCACGGGGAGAAGAAAAACTCGTGTAAACTTCGTGTAAGCATTTTAAACAACTTTAAACGTTTAAAAATTAAGTAGCTTATAATGTAACGTCTATTTTAAGGATTGTCACCGGTTTTAAAAAGTCGGTCGCCATGACCGACCCACCAATCAGAGCGAGTATATAGTTGTCCCACAAAGTCTGCATGGGAGTTTTTTTCAGTCTGTCCCGATTGCAACCGACCAGTAGGACGAGAGGATTTGAATCCATGCTAGTGGGACCTCAGGTCTCTGGAGGGAACCTCAATCAATCCACCCTCCAGAACCAAATCCTCCCAAAAGACGGGGACAGGTGCTTCCTCTAAAACCCCACCGTCATCAAAACACTCGTGTACCTTAATCCGTTTATTAAATGTGACCTTTGTGTGTATAATAACGAGTATTTTCAGGCTTTCTGACCTAGAATTCGAACTTTATTTAATCGAGAAATCTTTTACCACTCGAATTCTTGCTAAAACCGGTCACTTTCCCTGGCAAAAAAAATCATATATCAAGCTTGTGTTACTTGTTAAAAACCCACTGCCAAATTAAAGGGGACTTGTGTCGCTACGAATAGAGAGGAATAGAGGTACTTTTAGAGGATCTTCCTAGGAAAGAAGCCTGGCGGCTTGTGGACGTGTGTGTGTGTGTGTGGGGGTGGGGGTGTGTGAAGCAAACTCTGCTTTTCGGGGTGAGATAGCTCCAAAATCAAAAGAGTGGAAGCTGCTTGGCTGGGTGTCCCCCAGGGAAAGTGGGGATGCCATGCTCAAAGGTTTTCCTTTTTTATCCGACTGCTGAGAGAGAAAGAGAGAGAGAGAGAGAGAGAGAGAGAGAGAGAGAGAGAGAGAGAGAGAGAGAGAGAGAGAGAGACCCTTAGGTTGGTTCAGGTGACGCTGCCATGGAGGGACGGAGTCGCGACCCACGGTAATGCTCAGCTTCCATTAATGTTCCTCAGAATTTCAGTGCACTTCCTTTGTGGACTGGCTGATCCCTCGACTCCATTTGAGGCATCTTCCTCGATACATTTTCTCTGTGCTATACGTCTTCTTTAGTAGGCTTTTCTATTGTGTTACGTGATTTGCTTGTGGCAGATGAAGACAAAAATAATGTGGGATAACAGAGTTACTGTACAGTGTGCATAATAAATATTATGATTACGCCCCTAGAGAGTTTGGTAAGCAAAATTCATGCCCAGTAAGAACTGAGAATGCCTACTGTATGCACTATTAGTATGAATGCACCAATCTTATTCGTTTAGTATACAAATAAAAGATAGCAAAAGGACGCAAAAGGGGAAGGCGATTTGTGGTATGTCCATTTGAAGTACAAAACCAGTTGCATTATCGTGAACACCTTCCTTATAGTCGTTATTTATTTCTTTTTTTACCATCTTTCCACCACTTGTACTAAACGAGTAACCATGGAGAATTCTGATTTCCATTAGGGCGCTTTTATACACAACCACGTTCCGAACTGGAGTAGCGAGTAATTTCTCATTTCTACCGAACATCACGTTTGGACAAATAATAGCTTGCTGAAATCAATATTTCGAACTATTCCCCTCAAACTGTGCAGGACTCTGGCGCCTCAGCCGTAATTTTACGTCCAAATGCCACAGGATGTTTCGATTCAAAATTATGTCCGGTACTCTGGTATCATATTTTCTAAACACCATGATTGTATTTGTTCCTTTCTCTCTAGATATCTCATATCCTGATCATCTCAACTTCCGACTTGCAGGCTCCCGATTCTTCCTATACACTGCATTTGTGTGAAAGTGGAACAGCTGTTATCTGGGAGTGTTTTTAAAGTGGTTGAATATTTTAAAATTAGTAGGTTTTTCCTGCTTTAATGGGAGAAATAGCGAAATAGAGTTAAAAGAGTAGTATGAAAATTCAGTACATGTCTTCAGTGCGTTATGGAGGAAATACATTTAATATTGGGCATTAATCCTCTCAGTTTGAAGGTAATGAGAATTCTGGATGACAAGAGAGAGATGAAGATTAGGCTGTTTGTCTCATCAAATAATGAAAATGAACTAGAGAATGGAAGTGACTCACGGGCGACATAAGGTGTCGTCTAGGAATTTAATAAACATACATTACACAGTGGCATAACCAGGAAATTTTCGGGAGAGAAGGGGTGGCACTACGCCACTGCATTTACATCACGACAATTCCCTAAAAGTGATAATACTTGATGGCAAAGGAAACAAGTTTATGACTTGCAGCTCATCTTTCCATTTCACATGGCCACTCTGATGCGCCAGGGCACAGGTCAAGTTTTACATGATTATGTACAGTTTTCTCCTTGGGTAAAAATCACTGCTGGTTGTCACACTGTTGCAAGCTTTGGTTACAGGATTTCCCATTGCACTACTACTTTTTATGTATTGCTGTCGTGATTAGCTATTCTGACCATATAGCCACAGCCGAAAGTAGGCAGTCCTTCCCTGTGAGGAGAGTTAAATAATAGGCATGCAATAGATTAATGCGTAAAATAATACGCCTTTGCTCGTGCCATTGTAGCATGCGTTTGTCTACAAAGGGATTTATAATAACAGTACACATCCTGCATAATTTTATTACAATAACATCAAAAGCAAAGGTGCTGCTGCATCCTTTATTCCCCCCGTAAATGAATGAACCTGGCAGCATGAAAGAAAATTAGGACGGCGGGCGGCCACATACGCAACATAAGCCCAAAAAGCGATTCGGTGTAATTACAAGGGCGCATGTCAGTATGTTAATTATTCCAGCCGCAGATGAATATTACACTCACATTTGTTCAGGTCGACATGCCATTTGATTTGTGCCTTTCCATCCATACGTGAATACAAACGCAAACACCTGCAATCACAAAATGGGGTAAGCAAGCAGAAATGAGCATAATGTAGCTGGGCAGTACTTTTTGCTTCATATTTGCAATCCAATTATCACCGGATCCTAATTAGTTACCGCACCACACCGTCAGTCACACAATAAATTATTAGCATTGTCAGAAAGCAAGTGAAGCATTCTCTTTACGATTTATGTAACATTCATGGACTCTCACTATACGCTCTATTTTATGGAGTAATATTGTGTTACCTGAAGTATTTTCTTTCCACAATCATAATGTTGCAGTGAATTTCTAGTCTGCTTTTCTGTACTATGACATGCGAAATAGGTATATAGAGTATGATTGATATATAGGCCTATTCTATATGTTTGCAAAATAAAATGGCTGTGCTTAAATTGACTTTCTGGAATTGTGAAAGGAAGAGACACACACGAGATGAAGATAGTATAGACTATACGGAGTGGTAATGTCAAACACTGCGGCCTCCTACCTAAATTGAGGTTCAAAAATCGAGTTACATGGCGGCGGAACTGTTGGTGGAATTACTCACTTTGAAAGTACGTTGACGGTCAGAGTAATCAGGTTTGCAAGACATTATAGGCCTTATTATGAAATTCGCCTCCTGGCACGAGGAAACAAACTATAAAATCAGTGACCGGTAGATAATAGTGATGGACTTATTTCGGAAAAGGTTGTACGTAGTGCACTAGTGCAGTGGTTCACAACCTGGGGGTCGCGCGTTGCCGCGGTAATTTTTATAAATTAAAAAGTTAATTTAAAAAAATCATTTGAAATTTCGTCGAGAAGGTTTTTTTCAACACCTACACTAACACTCGGGGGGAGGGTCGCAGGTTACTTTCTTATCATAAAAGGGGGTCGCGACCCGAAAAAGATTGGGAACCACTGCAGTGCATAATATGCATGCATATGCGTAAACAAAGTGTTCTGAAGTTTCCGTTGTGCTTATAGCAACTTTTAGTACAAAGCTGCTAATTTTGAGCAGTTACTTTTGATAGTTATTAAAAGCATTAGTTGCTACTCAAAATAACCTAATATTTTCCCCACTTGGCAAACAAATAAATAAGCCCAGCAGTTTATGTAAGCATTATGTCGTTAATGTCGGACGACTCAGAATGAATTTCGGATGATGACTTTTAATCCTTGATCTTCAATAATGATTAATCTCCTTTCTTTAAGGATAATTTGATAAATATGAGGGGAAGAGGCAGAGTGGCTCAATGGAAATACCCACGGATAGAAATATTCAGGGTTCGATCCCACGCCTTGGCTGCCCTTTATTCTCACATCACGCGGAGTTCGGGTCTATCTGGCTTCGTCTCTGGTGGTACATCTCTAGAGAGTGATGTATTTTTTGAAGGGTAAGAGTAAGATTGAAAAATGATGAAATCAGTGTGGCACACTGTACTTCATGCACGACTCCTTGTAGGCCTATATCTGATGAAATACAACAGGGCCTTTCACATAAAACACCAGCGTGTTCTGGGTAAACTACAGTCATTTGTGCTATAGTTTGTCGCGCGGAAGTTGCTTGACGAAGTCGAGATAGCATTGTTTTATTGCCTATAATTTCTCCGAAGGTAACAAGGTTGTGAGGAGGAGAAGCCAGTCCGGAACGGAGATACGGTCCACTCCGGAATTGAATTCATGACATAATGAAATATTTATTTCTCTCGTCTAGTCCGACGTAAAACACCGGGAATACGTGCGAGTGAACAGACCAACAACACACTGTTGGAGCGGATGACGTTCCTCCAATGTCACCCTCACTTTCTGTCCTTCAGTTTTATGAAGGTGCGCCAGGAGCAAGGGAGAAATCGCGCTTTATTACCGCCATCAGGATGGGAAAATTGGCGGAAGTCATTATGTGACAGACTTTCTATTAAATGACAGTAGTTATGGTTACTGCACAGCACTGGGCGTAAATAATTGGGAAAAAATTTACATACTAATATCTTGGCTGGCTGTCTGCCT
Source organism: Catajapyx aquilonaris (assembly GCA_000934665.2). Lineage (NCBI taxonomy): Eukaryota > Metazoa > Arthropoda > Diplura > Dicellurata > Japygidae > Catajapyx > Catajapyx aquilonaris. The sequence goes on along the minus strand of JYFJ02001976.1, from coordinate 24,854 downwards.
TATATGCATGTTCCACGAGGCTACAAAGTTCTAGCAAAATCGATATAAGTACGTAGTATCATAATATATTATTGTGTACATTACTTCTGAATCCATTTCATTTCTGTTTTTAAAGAGGTCGAAGGATAGAACTGTTGTATAGCTTCTGTGACACACATACAAGTACCCAAATCAATAAGAGGTTTATGGCAAAATGTTAGTGGCGTTGGCGTCCAGCACAATAAAGGCAGAGTTAATCGCTCGGCTTTAGAGTTGGAAGGCGTTAGAGAGCGCCAGTGACACCCAGTAGCTCGCAAGCCCACTCGTAAAACCGGATCTGAAGCAGGGAATAGTGTAACCACCAACGACTGTGAAGCATTACCGTTAGCGACTTTCAATTCTCGCACAGAATTACGCTATGCAGATCCGTCTCTTGACATCTTTGTTGATCGGACAAAGCGAACTGTAAAAACCAAACATGTGTCCAAATACTCAGATGATTATACAACAGCCCTGTAATAATATGATTACAGTTAATACTATATTACTATCCCAAAATACGCTATGTTTGCTGAATCTTATTTAATTTTGATATAAAGTGCCCAAAATTCTGAGAAGTGCTGGGGTACACAAACAGAAAGGGTCGGTCTTGTTGAACATGCTTTATCAGAATCTGGGATGGATGAGCAGAAACTTTTGCAGGAATTGTAAGATAAAACCTGTCCCCTTTGCTCGCACCGCGAGGCGATATTTCAACGCTAACAAGTTGGTTAGGAAGCTACATCGAATTCATCAGTGACAGTGCTTGGCGGTGGTCCATTTTCTTTCCCTTTTCATCGCGTTTCTTTGTGGCAAGGATTCTGATTGGCGCTCACTTCGCCTAGGTGCACAGAGTATATTAAGCTGAGAGTAGACACCTCTAAGATGATATCTGCTGTTGATGAGAGGAAAATAGTGGCAAGTCTATGTAACTCCAGAGAGACTTGATGACAAGGTGCAGTAGCTTCTGCACTAATTTGCTTCGTGGTAATTAGTGGCGTGGCTTGGGTGGGGTCGAGCCGATAAGAATGACAAGAACGCAGTCTCCTATCCAAGGGCAGGTTCCCATTTGCAGTGGTCACACTTTGCCCTTGAGTTATGCGCAGGAGACCACGGCTTCCATTATAAGCCGCGGTTTGGAACCACCACCAGTCTCCCAGAAGAGATAAATGCTTCTTCATAAACAATTCATCACTCCCAACTGACTCTGGGCTTCTGAGAAATGGCCATTTCACAAACAGTGGCGATATACAGTCAATCCCACACTGTAGCCATTTAACATCGTTAACAACAGCCCATTTTTAGTTTCTCTTCGATCATCTTTTACTGCTTGTGTGGAGACCTACCGCGATTGGAACAAGCAAAAATAACTTGCTCTCCACCAAAACTATATATACACATGTATGCACCAAGTCCGAGTCCGCCTATTGGCTTGTGGCCGAGAGAATGCAATAATTCTACTTATCAGTTTAGGTCTGTGTTGTCGGCTCGTTCTTGCCGTGCCCGACTGAACACGCCTCTCTCAAAAAAGCACTTCAGAAAGTTTTCTTCCGGGCAAGTTTTCTTTTGACGTTACTGCACTTCAGACAAAAAGTAGCAACAGGAAAAATAATGGGTGGGAGAGAGAGTCTGGAAGGACACATTATCATTGTTTAACACTTCCTGCTCGACTTATAGGCTCTGAAGGGACCTTTTTGCACTTCATTTACTTTTAGATTCATTGTCGCTGCCAGATACAACATTGTTACAACCGTGAGAGCCAAGAAATCCTAAAATAAATGAGATGAATGTGTTCGGATGTCTACTCTAAATGCAACCGTTTTTTGGCTCCGGTCTTCAGCGAGCCATAGTTATTAATCGACCCATTGCATAAGTACTTAGATTGCACCTGATTATAAAAGGAGTTGTCCAAGAACCTCGTGTGAGTCCAGCAGAGTAGATAACTACGAATACTACTGATTCTCAAATAAATGTCACCATAATGAAATTGCAACATAATTCTTGTAAAGGGCGATGTGTCATGGAATTAATACAGCCTTCAGGCTGATTACTTGTGGAACAATTACAGTTCAGGCTAACTTGAGACTTCATTCAATAAAATTATTTTAACATCAATAATTGATTTGCCAATATCACCTGCAACTTTCAATCTGTGAAGCTTCTAAACGGCACAGAATAAGGCATCTCTAAGCAGCATCTGACATATGGGTTGACACTTAGCATTGTAGTCACGAAAACATGTCCAGGCGACAGAACATCGCCATACCCGTACACTTTAATAACTCGACAATGCTCGCTTCGCATAGAAAGCAACGCCTTTTCCCGCGTCGTAAAAACGTGCAAATTTCTCCCTCCCAAGTCAGGCTTCATTTCGGCAATTTTCTCTGACTCGCCATAAAACCGGGCCATAATCCCAGAACATGAGTAATCTTGTGATGGGGGGGGGGAGGGGGGGGGAGAGGAAGAAAACCTACATCACCACCCTTGTACAGTACGGCTGCAGTACAGCCTGTATCGAAAGGGCTCTCTATTGCACGTCAATACCCTTGGCAATCAAGGCTCTTAAATTGACTCCTATAGTTTCAGTATGTTCTTGGATAGACTCTGTAACTCCTGATTTTCGGCAGCCTCAAACGTTCCCATTAAGTCCTGATTAATGTACCGGTCACGTTCTCCAATATCATAGCCGCGCCTATCGCCTACCATATTCCTACCATGATTTATGTTTTATAGCTTATTGGCATTATTTATAGAGTACTTCTTCGCATCCTCTTCACTTTGACACGCGTATATGGAAAGAGCATTACAAAAGTTTTGGAGACATGACATGGCGATGGACACGTTTAGTGCAAATCAGATAATTTGTCGCCCTTTCAATTACGCATCATGAATGTCGTGGTGATGCAGTGACAGACTTCTGATTAATTCCGGGGTGCTTGCTGCGGAAAATTTTGAATAGCTTTAATTTTACATAGTATTCCTATATTTCTGTCATTTTTATTCTTTCCGAATAAGGCTGAATTTTGAAATGTCGGGTGTTAATCCTAAATTAATTCCCATTCTGAATTTAATGGTGCTCATTACTGTCCTGGTAACACATACAGGCTCACCGTTTGGAGCTGATACTAAGCCATCCGGGCCATGTTCCTGGCTCGAAAAAGGCCGTAGCATAATATCCGGCTGTTAATTTGCATACAATAGGTGTTCACCGCCAGAATCGCCAATATGGACACTGCTGGCAATATATTTGACAGGCTTTGTCTGTCGGGAACATGATATACAGGTGGTGCAAAAAGTCATCTATCAGGGAAGCGAGTTGATGGGGAGCAGTGGGTGGAGGGAGGCGGGAGGGGAAATTTTCCTTGGCCCTTCCAGTCATGTGGAAATGCGGAAATGGGAAGCTGGGATGGTGTTCCGTGAACCAAAGTGTCATTTGCGCTTGGATGATCAAAATAACAAATCCGAGTGTGGGACCATGATTCCCCCTCCCCCACCTCCTCCTCCTCCTTCCCCACCCTTCCTTGGCCTTGCAGTTTACTGGACGGAAAATCATCCCAAGATTGGATTATATGTATTCCTGCTCCACTAAGCCCACCTATAACCCTCTGGAAATTTCTTTCCAGCAGTCTTCAGATACGTCTCAGCCTAAGAAAACGACCCCAATCACGTAGGCCTATATTCGGCATTAGCTTTTCAGCAAAAAGGTCCACTCCACTCTAAATAAGCAGTTACATGTCACATTGAGAGAAATAGTACCGCACTCTTGAATACTTCAGACCATGACCTTAGAATACTCAGGTCTGGTCACTCCCACTTATCACCTGCCGCGGGGCAACTGCATGAGGTGCTCACTTGAGAGCGCCATCAGACAGCTTTTCACTGCTGGATTTTGTGGCGACCCTACCGGACTACGCTGAACTAATGTAGAAGAGAAGCGGCTACATGCGGGCCCAACATGGCCGCCGGCGCCCATGTTGGTCCCCCAATGTAGCGCTTCCCTTTTGTACCTATAAAGTTCAGCGTAGTCCGGTAGGGTCGCCACATCATCCAGCAGTGAAAGGTCTCATGGCGCTCTCAGGTGAGCATCCCATGCAAAACGCCCCGGCAGGCGATAAGATAAGACTGTAGGGGTAGTGTCCGTGGGCTGCTTCAGACCGATCTGCAGTAGTCACCGCCGGGGCTACTCAGGATAACTTTGAGCAGGTCCTTTGACCGAAGTTCGGTCAAATTTGACTAAACTTTTCTAAGAGTGCGTACTCGTTATTTAATTTCTTGGCAATAAACACTTCGACTTATATGCATTTTGCTATATAATTTGATGCACTTCAGTGTACGTCTCTGATTCACTTAAAGGCACATAAAACAAGACATCAGTTTAAAAAATTACATCGGTGCTTAAACTAACAACGTAAATCCATCTACTACTCGATGAGTATCGGGGGTAAAATCGCGGATGTAAATCTCCAATGATGTCCAAACATATAACAGCCAGCAACATGGGAACAGAGGTGGTCGTCAGCGTGATGTCTATCACTGACACGGATATGAGCTGACATTTGAAACGCACGGTATATAATCCGTGCCATGCCCCCTTTATGCCTATAACTTGAGTTGAAATGGACACGACTACAGAATCCACACAAAGTCTCAATTCTGAGCTGAAAAGAAAACCAACAGGCAGTTCCATTACATTCTGAGAAAAATACAAAAGGGATTTTTTAAATTTATATAACACCACCACCTCTGAATATACAGAGTGTTCCAGATTCGTGGGTCACTTTTTGATAACTGATATCGCCCGATAGTAGGTATCAAAAAGTGACCCACGAGTCTGAAACACCCTGTATTACCATGTTACAAAAGAAGGCACCTTTTGCCACTGAAAAGTTTCAAATAATTTTCTTAAAAACCGAGGTGGTCGCATGATGGCACATATTGCTACTACTGGAGACAACTGTTAGCATTTCCAGCGCCACATAATAAGTTTGTGTCATTAGTAGGCATGTTTATAATTTACGCGATGGCAAGCTTATAGCCGTAATTGAATAATTTTACAGAGAGGAAGAGGTTAACGTGAATGTGTATAGTGCTGCATACAGTGAGAGGCCGTTATCCATCGTTTGAAAATATTAAATAAATATTATTAAAATCATTAAATTAAATCCTACACATTTCATTACAGTACGGTTTTATATTTTTATAACTATCTTATTTAATGATTGTTTATTGGTTTTGTTGATGTATAAATGCGAGTAATTTGCTATTTCTACTTATCATACCTAAGTGTTTATTTTTAAAAGTATAAAATTATATAGGTTCGGTTTATCCGTTGGCAACTTGAAACCAGTTACCGCGGATAACGGGGACTCACGTACTGTACATACAGGGTGTATCTGAACTCAGTGCCCCGGCGTATATGACTGCCTTCCTAGCCACCAGAGGATCGATTTAAGTATAGGAATCATTATGTTTGGCCGCCGCATTACGGAGATAATTGGCCGCAAACATGTAGTACAAAATATCCTGTCGGTTAGGCCACCCATCGAACCCTCCCCCAGTCAGAAGGCTCTGGAAGGTCTGGGGGCGGGACTTTGTTGGTTTGTTGCCCACAGGTGGTAAGGCCTCTTTGGCTAGTTACACCAGAAAATTCTATTTAAAAGTCAGAAGGAGCGATTAGGCAAAAATCGCTAAAGAGTGTATCTCAGTAATGCGGCGGCCAAACATAATGATTCCTATCTTAAATCGATCCTCTGGTGGCTAGGAAGGCAGTCATATACGTCGGGGCACTGAGTTCAGATACACCCTGTATAGTGTAATCCTTGATAATTAATCGTCCAGATAAACGGTGCAAAGATGCGACCTGATATTGGTTCAATGAGTACGGTTCTGAACAGAAACGCTGCACAGAGAGTCACGGGACATGCTTTTTGTAATGCAAGATCATTTAATGATTCCAAGTACACTTTGGCATTGGGCCACCTTGAAAAGGAGTAATGTCAATGCACCCACTTGTATAAGGATAGCAAAGGCAAAAGATACCAACGGGAAGATGAGCATTGCCGCGTACTGGCCCGAATTGATAATGGCTTTGAGAAATTGTTAGGAACTTCAGGTGGTGTGCCGCCCCCTTTAGACCCAGGTGGGACTGTCTTCTTCAGCTGCCAGAATTATGTCAGCAAAGATCTATTCAGAGCATCATTACGCAAAACGTCACTCGGGCTTTGTGTTAGTACAATACTTGTTGCAGCTGTAATGCAATAAACATAAGGTTTTCAGTAACTTTCTTGCCTTTACAGGTCCCACAGCATTGAATAATTAAAAACTTCATTATCGGAAGTGCCGACTTTTTCCTCGTCAGTTGCTTTTTGAATCGATCATAGGCAATTGAAAGCATCTGTCAGTCTGCTGGTGCAGCAAAAACGCATTGTGGAAACGTAGTCAGAAAGCAACTTACTATAGTTGAAGCGACACAGTGAAAGTCTTCAATCAAGGGTTATGATATTTCCTGATCAATATCGCGCCTGATTTTCCAGAAGAAAGTACAGAATCAACCACAGTGCCACGATGCTCAGATGCTGGTCTCATGAGTGAATTCCACGCGTTTACTCACCTTTTTCGTTGGTGTTGTCCACTCAAGTGTCAATCTCTTGCCTCATACTGAAGACTCGGAAGAAAGATTGTTTGCCGAAGTAGGGTCCAAGATGCTCAGGAGGCGGATGGAAGGCTGCTCGACTGCTCTGTTGCCATTCTGCACGACGAACCAGTGTTTCCCACAGGACTGTCACCACTTGCAATGGTCAACACATTTCTGGTCATTGCTTCCAGCATGTACTGGATTGGAGGAGGGAACACTATCCACTGGTGTTCCAGAGGTCAGGCCAGTGCTTCATGACTGTTCATTACTCGCATTCAAAAGCATCTCAAAAAGTGGAATATGACTTAGTTTTCAAGAAACTGAAGTATGCTCGGGGTGTGAGTAATTATTATTATAATGTCTACCATACAGTATGAAAGAAGGATTAACTAAAGAAATCATGGATTTGGAATTGGAGAAGGGGGGCGTCACACCATTCAGGGGCGCAAACCAGGGTAACAAATTGTTTTACAAATGATTATAATTCTCTCTTTTGAAAATTATGCCCATCAAGGTAAGTTGCAGAACAATTCAGACACTAGACAATAGTTATCAATGATTTTCATTTCACTCCTTACCTGTCTTTTCATGTTGGAGGGTCAAAATGTGCACACCCAGGGTGGTCGCGAATTTTAGGAGACGAATTTTTGGGGTCGCCAACGAAAAAGATTGGGAAGCACTGATCTAGGCAGACCAGGAAAAGACTGCGGGGGTCACGTGCGGGGGTCACGATGCAGGATGATGCCGGCTCAGAACACAAGCTCAGCGGGTAGCGCCTACTCCTTTCCTGCTGAGGTAGTACGTGCGGGGGGCACGTGGGTTTTTTCAACTTTTCAACCCCCCACCCTACCACCTCGTCCCCTATATTTGCCCTGGAGAAAATAATGTAGAGTTGCCACATGACAATTTTTTTAACGTTGGTATGGCGCATGCCAGTGTGTGATGCCCTTTAAATTATTTCACTTGTAGCAAGTAGATTTCATATTACTACTTTTCAACCGAAGCAGTTGGGTGGAGTGGATAAGGCGTCCGACTGCTAATCGGGAGGTCCTGGGTTCGAGCCCCGGGGCCGGCAATCCTAACCGTGATTTTCTGTGGTTTCCCACTGTCCCCCCAGGAGAATTCCGGAGTTGCTTCCGTAATTAATAGGCCACAGCCGCTTCCTTCCGTCCCTATTCTATCCCAAAAAGCAAAGTAAAAATGATAGCAAAGAGTTCCAGGCAAAACAAAATTGGGATGAACTCCCCCTATAAAGGGCCGCGGGCTGATAACGGGGTATGAATTATCATTACTTTTCGTGATTACGTATTGATGTTCCCGGATGTGTTCTCGGTAACATTACTAGTAATAATCCGAAATAAATTTACCTCTAAAAATAACTTACAATAAATTTTTGAGTAGGCATGGCCTAGCATCGGACGTTAGTGATCGAACCCAGATTTTGCAGGCCAGAACCATTTGCAGGCTTTAAAGAAGATCAGTGCACTCAGCCTAATATGAGTAGCTAATTCTTTTGATAACAGCTAAATGTAACTATTAAAAAGTAAGCCTAATTGCTTAGTGCCAAAAAATCGCTAACCACTACCAACATTTCAGTTAGAGCACTTTGTATACTATGTTCAAACTTACCAAATGATCTTGTGAAGCATGGGATCAAACCTGCCGTTTCTTTTCTCCTGTTAGAAAATGCGTATCTGGAATAATATATTTCTTTCCATGCAGTATAGGTGGTGTCCTTTAACAAGGTAGACAGAATGTAGTGTTTTTTTGTATTTCGAGCCCCAAATTGGACGTGCCAAGTGAGACGCTTCCTGAAGACATGTATAGTTGACAAGCTCTTAACGCACTTTCTTGAAAACATCTTGACCCTCTTGCACTCTTGTCTCTCATTTCACCTTCCCCACCGCCCACTCCCATCCCATCTCTCGTTCTCTCTCCTTTTTCTTCCCCAGACCGGTGTACAAGTTACTCTCATTACTGTCTGTCCTGGCCAGCTGAGACCAGCTATGATTTATTAGGTGCTGGCGATGAAGCTCCGGCTAATTACTTCATCACAAAGGTAAAAGGACACTTATTTTTCTCTCTCTGGCAATAATTCATGCTGTCGTCATTTTCAGGGAGGGTAGGGTATGCTTATTGATTTTTTGTCATTCAACATTAATATCAACATTTCATAATTATTAGCTTAACCGCGTAATAGAAACTACTCAACTACTCAACTAGGCATTTAATCAGTCCTAACCTTTGACATACATGTCTTAAAAGGACACTGGATGTGGCTGAATCTGAAGTTGTTTAGGGCATGTGAAACAGAGCTTGTTTCATAAGTTGTCTCATCCCTCTTGAAGTCTTGATCATATAATAGTAATAATAGTAGTAATAATAATAATAATAATAATAATAATAATAATAATAATAATAATAATAATAATAATTTGTACCCCGTGCTAGGGCCATGGGCCCTCTTAGGGGGGTGGAATACCACCATATTTTTTTATCTGGAACTCTTGCTTTCGTTTTTACTTTATGCCGGTCGATGACCCCTTCTTCTACCCTCCCCCTCCTGACCATGGCCCTTCCTATCCTCCCTACACCATCTAGTTCCCCTCCACATCCGGTGCCCTTCCCCCAGCCTCTGACCCCATGATGACCCCTGTGGAGCATATGGGTTGGAGAGGGGTCTCGGGGTCTCTGCCTCGACTCCCTCCACTTACGACTGACCTTTATACTTTCTGCTCCCCATCTCCGTTTACCTCTGTAGCCCGTGTTACCGTGTAGTGCAAATACAGTATAGTAATAATAGCTAACCCGTGTACGTCATTCCCCCTGACCCCGTACGTACCGCTACAACTTCTCGTATATGGGGATGGGATAGGGACGGAAGGAAGCGGCTGTGGCCTATAATTACGGACACGGCCCCGGAATTTTCCTGGTGAGACCATGGGAAACCACAGAAAACCACGGTCAGGGTCGGCGGCCACCGGGATTCGAACCCAGGACCTCCCGATTAGCAGTCGGATACCATATCCCCTCCGCTACCACTGCTTCGGTAAGTCTTGATCATATATTATTACTTCAGAAGAATATAGCTAGTCGTGGTGCGTATAGTATGTTGTACAGTACACATCACCTGCTAACCTGAGCCAGAAGCATTTTATATTCCGCTCAAACGCATCACTGTGTATATTGTGTTATTTTTACTTGGAAAACTAGCCATTTGCATGTACTCATTTGCTGATCAGTGCATATTGGATAGGCAAATAGCTACAGGCAACAAATTTATTTTCCGGAAACGAAACATTTTCCGCATACAGGGCATTGATTCTAGTTGCTCTAGAGTCTATAGATGGTTACAGTATGATATTGCACCGATACAGTGTATTCTTTGCTTCATTATGGCGCGAATTATACTTAAAAAAGCAAATTGTCAAATTGTACGAAATTGTCCATGTCATTTTTTGCAGTGTCGCCTTCACCAAAATACCCATGTGACAGCATACTGTAAGTCCCTTGTACATGATTACCGTTCCTCTCAAAATAATTGAAACAGAACATGGGGCATAAAATAGCACGCTTGCAACATGTAGGATTTCTCATGAACTCGGTGCCCATTGTTACTTCCCCACCTTCATACTACTTGTAGTTAACTGTACAATTTCATTCCCACAAATCAGTGGCGTATTATAACAAGCAAAAATTATGAAACGTTTTAAAGTTCTACAGTACGGTACCGGTACATCACCAAAAGTTGATAAAAGCTCTAACAAAAGCAACTGTCAAAAAAATTGGAAGGGGGTTATTTTTAAAACCTTTCTCAAATGGTTTGTCCTTGTGGGATCTTCAAAACAACAAAACTCTCAGCTCTTTTCAGAGCAGTAATTCGTAAAAAAAGTGGACTTGCACAAAATCCTGTGAAGTCGTTTGGAGTCACACTCCAGGGAGCTGTTTATACGCTTTCCTTTTTCTTTCTCTTCAACCTCCACAAGTAAGTCCTTCGGGTAGGATTAGGATTGTTTCCGGTCACAATGCATTTGTAAGGTATTTAATGCCCGTGCTTTTTGAGCTCTATATAGTGTTGTGTATTACTTTTTACTCGAAGTACAGTGTCGATTGCATAACATACGATATACGAGAATTTGTCTCAATAATACCAACACTAAGGAGCGTAAAAGTCTTGCTACATATCCCTTACCCCCTGTCTCTCATCTTTATTATTATTTAAGTCACCAGAAATAACATTCCCATGCACATCTCTGTCTCATGTTGAGAGTAAATGTGTTGAGATGCTCCACAAGGGTTTTTGAAGAAATGTGTAGAATGTAGCACATCACAACTTGAATTATTTTGAGCTTAACCTCTCAGTCTCTCACTCTCGTACTTTTTGGGCTAGTTGGCATTTTCATTGGCCTAATATGTGTGTTATTATAAATCCCGCAGATTGAGATCAAAGGAGTAGAATATATATCCTACGGCGAGTAATTCCCGCAACGGATACTCCCAAGTTTGTACAGAAATCCTACCAAGATGGGCGCAGTATGCCCTTTGAAGAATGCTTTGCGGAGAATCTCTTCGTCCTCGTAATTTTCTGCACAAAGTGCTTTCAAAGAGATTGGAATGCAAGCTTGGTGTTTCCGGATTGTTTTCAAAGCAAGGAATGTGGGAACCAGAGTCTTCCTCTCGAGAGAGTTTTCTCTAATGGAATGCAATGCTTACGAAAAGACATACTGCTAAGAAAGTTGTGCCACTTCTTTGGTCATCTGGGCCTAATTCTGCATATTTGTATTAGTCACATCAGAATTTTTTAACAATCTCTCATTGAATAAAATCGGATTGCTCTTTTCTTTTACAGTACGTTTGTTATAATACACATGAATACGAGTGAAATATTAGTATGTATTAATACGATAAGCAAGCTTGCTGATAAAATAAAATAAAATATTTATAGAGGCCTTAAACAACCTGTTCCGTAAGATTACACTGTCCTATCAGTGATCACAAAATTGTTTGGAAGCATTTTTTCGACTCGAGAGAAATTGGTCTAGAAAAATGATATGATAGACAAGAAGAAGTGTAGTAATTAAAAAAGAATTGGCACTGCTCCAATCACCTCGAAATGAAAGGAGAGCCGAGCAACTGTCAGGATGTCGAAAATAGATCCTATACTCTATAGCGAACAAGCCATCCGCCGCAATAAGGAGTCCTCTGATTAGTTCGGATCAAGTATACTCTGTCCACCTGAGGAGTTCTGTTGTCAAGGCAGTTGATGACATCGCAAATTGAGAGCATCTACGAAAGCCTTACAGAAAGCTTCATGGTAAAATTAAGCCACTACGTATATATACAACATGCACGTATTGTACGGTTCCCTTTATTCTCCTCATTTCAGTGATAACCTACATTTGGTTTAGCTGCTGGAACTCTCTAACAGTTATTCAAATTTATTTATTTTTCATTTACCCCGTGATACAACTTCTTGGTCGTTATATGGGGGTGGGCTACCACCATTCAGTTTTTCCTTCAAACTCCGGTGCAAGGAATACTAGGAAATTGGGTAAGGGTAGGGGGATTTGGGGAGGGGACACATGTGCAGGTGCATTGTCCAGCGGTGGGCCAGGTGCAGTCCCCCAGGAGGTCAGGTTGCCAAGACGCCTCCTTAGGCGCGGGTCACGACCCAATGACGCAAGCGAAAGGTTTGCTCCCGGGTGGGGATTTGAACCCGGGACCTTTCGCATAGCAAGCCGAGACGTTACCATCTCGGCCACCGTGCCTCCCCCAGTTATTCTAATTCATAATTTTAAAAAACTGTCCGTACAAATCAAGGCAGAAGGAACTAATTTTTTATCCTCTTATTGCGCAAAATAACAGATTACGTCATGGTTTACGAGTTCAAAATTTTTCCTTCAAGGCGATCAATCAATAATTTGCATATATTCGTGGTAAAAATTTTCCAAAAAGATGTTTTAAATAAAACCCGAATTATTTTGGGAACCCGGTGCTCATTACAACATTTGGTGGGTTAGTTTATTATAAGATCGGTGTCAGGTTTTCTCATTATTCTTTTAAAACGTTTCTGCTTCTATAGGCTGGATATACTGGCTTGAGAATATGGGATGCTCCAGTTATTCACCTGCACTTTTGAGTGGTTTAAGCTGTTAGTTGTGTACTTTCCTTTCGCCGACATCTTCAGGAATCACCTGATGTCGCCGACTTATAGGCTACCACTCATTTGGGTGCTCTCTGAACTCCCTTGATTACCCGCTGCGCTGGTGTAAGTAGCTGCTGACCTCTTGCATAAAATATTTGTCACAAAATGTCACTGGTTGTGTAGAGGGAAAGGAATCAAATGTGATACTCTTGCCCTCTTGGCGTCCTAACAACTTCTTTCTAACCACAGCCTGGGGGGAAATATTTAGAACCCTGATCGCTTGCCTGATCGTCTATACTTGTGTCAAGGGTGATACCAGCTGTTTGAGGAGGTTATAAAAGCTGCCATTGTTATTATGACGGCCAAACCTTGGGGTTTGAACATGTATGATGAATACAAAAGGACTCTTTTCCCTTTCTCAGTGCAACTTATCCTTCACACGTATAACGGTAGCAGATGATACAGATGCCTCATTTCCGCAGATGAAAATGGATTATGTGAACATGTCTACTATATACAGGGTGTCCCATCTTTTTTGTCCGAACAGTTATCGAAAAATTGCGTGTAGCTGCTACTTTTTTAAGCAATGACTTGCAAACGGTGAATTTTCGGAGGAACGGGGAATATTCCCTGCGAATCGTAGGTTGAAGTGGCATACGTGCTGCCCCCTGAAAATTGAGGGTCAAGCCTGGAAAAAAGAGGGTCCCGCATGCCATGGGATGTGTGACCCTCTTTTTCCCCATTCTCCATTCCTCCGACAAATCACCGGTTCCAAGTCACTGCTTAAAAAGTAGCAGCTACGCGCAATTTTCCGATAACTGTTCGGATAAAAAATATTGGGCACCATGTATATGGCCATCATAATTCACTGACGTACTGTAGCCTACTACTAAATGCAGATTTTTTTTAAACAAATAATTCGTATACAAAGAGAATATTAATAATTTTACAGTAATTTTGCTTCTGACTGAGGTGCTTGCCTGTTGTGGCTAAATGTGCTGGAAGCATGCACCGGTATAGTAACCTTATCAATATACAGTATTACGATTTAGTGTCATGCACGCGTTATATGTGCCACAATTCGTTGGTCTATGGTAACAAAGTTGCTCTCCAGCAACTGTATCATATAGATTGGTATATGCTAATGCTCTGGAGCGTACATAAGTTTAATAAGTTGTTTATTTGTCCAAAGCACTGTTTTAAAAAAATCTTGTGGCAAGCCGGGTAGTCTACTGCTGAGAGTAAAGGAAAAATTAACAGGGGAAATGTAGAATCTTTCTCCAGCGTACCATACGATGAAAATAAAGCATCATATAAAACAGGCAGCAAAACCTCTCTCTTGTGCCTCCGCGTCCTTGTCTCTCTGAACAGCCTAATTCCCATTCAAACGACCCACCTTCGTCCCCTAATGAACCCTGGTTATGAGGTCATCAGCACACATAAAATTGCTAATGGAGAAAATTTGGTTCTGTCGACTCATTAAATTTCATTGTGCATTAACCGCAAGAAGTTTTTTTTATTGAAGCGTCGGTGTAAAGGAGTTTTTTTGGATTTAATTTTTGCACCAGCTACTTTCCAAGGAAAACAAGGGATTTTCAAAGCAACCTGCAGTATGTGCTCTACTTTTACATTGTTCCTCTGACCTGCTCATGAGCGCAGCTACTATGCTAAAGAACTGGGCTCATGGGGAGGTCTGTCAATACTATCTAGACTCTGCATGCTAACTCCACACGTGTCCGATGTTGTTGACCCCAAGTAAGAAGGGTAAAATGTGAAAGCAGGAGAAGACGACAACAACTTAATTCAGTGCTAAGGAGAACGCCCTTCAGGAAAACACATCCTGCAAGAGACCCTAAGAGCTGGTGTGGGTCGAATATCCAACATGTGGAACATTTCAATCAGTAGGTAGTTTATGATTTCAACCAATCCCATTGTTCATACTAAATGCTAGTCTAGTGATTTTTCCTTCCGGTCGCCATTTCGTTGTGCTTGTGGGGAGCCTAAAAATTTCTTCTTTTGAAGCTGGTTTCTTCAGAACCAACTCCGAATGAATTCGCCGGGAAACCCCCGAAGGCACGGTTGAAGTTTGCGAGCCCCTGGGCCATTAATTCTTTCCGCAGCCACGTTAATGTTCAACGGGTAGAAGCATATTGGTGTTGTAAATTACCGTGTCCCTCGGAGTGAGAGGGAATTGTCTCGGCGCTGACGACGACCAGGCAAGTGCTTTGCCAGAACACTTACAGATTTCGGCACTGATTGTTTCGCTTATTAGGATGGAGAAATGTGCTCTCTGAAAGCATCGTGGCGTACAAATTCAGGAACAGAAGAGCGGTGTAGCGAACTGACAACCAAGCAGGACGTGTTTAGCCTTCCACTCAAGCGCTATTATGTGCTATTGGCAACGAAAATACTAGGACGGGCTAAACACTTCATGTCGTCTTTCCCAGGTTGTGCTGGAATGCTTGAGATGTGATTGGTATTCCGTTGCCTCCTGGTAGAGCCGATCGTATGTTTTCTGAGCTGTGGGCATGTTAGTGGTTTGGATTTGCCGGCTGGATATCAAGCCGTTGTAGGGCTACATAAGGCACCCATGTGCTATACCTAGAACGAAACGTTTATCTCAATACTTTCTGGGAGAACAGCAAATGTTGTAATACATTGAAAAATACACACTGCTTATGTAAGACTGTAGTGGAGGGCTAAATTGTCCCGACCGGTCCGTTTTAATGGCTGCTGGGGATGCTGTAATAATATAATTTAACGTACCGGTACGTTATCATTAGAGAAGAAGGTGGAGGGAGACCGAACGTCATTTATTTGAGTTGAAAATTAATAATAAAAGCTGGATTTAATTGGCAAAGCGGAATTTTCTGACCTCTAGTAGAAAAAAAGTAGCTTTGAATTCTTGTGGAAAAATGCCTTGCACAAACGCGACACTCACCAAGGCTTGAATTGCTTGTTTGTTCCAACCCCCACCCCTAGAGTGCTGCCCCATATTCCAGTCTTGATCTCTAGGCCTACTTTGTTCCGTACTGTTGAAGAAAATGGCCACAGTGCCTTGTTTCTAAGGAAACCATTGGTAAATAGGTAGTCTAGTGGTCCCATACGTAGAGAGGTTGGTCAAGTTGGATTAAGGACGCCATGTTTGTCGCCTGGAACTCCTCATCGATTGTATCCCGCTCCTTTTATGCACGTTTTTAACAGCCGGTAGCAGTAAAAACAATCGATGTCTCATGTTTTGAGGCGACAAAAAGTACGGTATTGCTCGTAATCCAACTTGACCAACTTATCGTTATACCGGATCACTGAAATAGTCCACGCTTCCCTGGATAAACAGCTAGTTATTTTCCAACTCCGATGTTCCTTTAAAGACTGATAATTATAGCAAAGTCGATCCAATTTGTTCATTCGCTCCAGAGCAACCGCGTACAAAATGTCATAATTAACTTCTTAAATCATGCAAATTTATGGCTGTGAATTACACTTGCATTGCAGTCAGTTCATCAGTCCAGAAAAAGTGTTTGAAGATACCGTACCAAGAAAATCCGACAACAATCGGAACACACAAGGTTCATTTATGATCACCCAAGCGCAGTGGCTTTGTTGCAGACCCGAGTCTCTAATATGCCATTTGCAGAGGGTACATGCCACCCTGTCCGTCGTCTCAGATGGGCAAGGTTGGGGGGTGGGTGGGACGGGTTGTTTATAGTAATTGTTTTATTGTTACAAGTTTATGTGTGGTTAACTTGCGTCTCCCTTCATCGCTGACTACCCCTTTTATAGGGAAATGCGATGGTGGTGGTGTTGTTTTTTTTTAACTCGGGAAACTTTTTATACCGTCAATATTATTATAGTTTTCTTCGTTGAAGGGAAAAGGTTTAAACTTTCAAACCATTAGGTATTCCAATGAATCGGAGTAATAAATAAGCCTAGCAAAATTTCTGTTCCTTAAGGTGGCCTTATTATTTTCGTCCCTGCAAGAAACAATTAAGTTTGACAGCATTTACTAATTTACAAACAATGCAGCAATACAGTGGAAATGAAATATACTGCCTCTGAGTATGATACTAAGAGTTTGTCCAGTATAAACACCAAATCGATCATCATCGTCTCAGGCTGACAAAATGCGACCTAAAAATGAAACATGTGACGTACATCAAGGTGAATTGAATACAGTATCCACCGACTTAAATTGGCGGATGAAGCGAAGTTGGTGACAAATTATGGCTATGATTTTGACTCGCTTTGAGGCTCAAGCTCCTCGACTTGCCTCCGAGTTGGATAATGAATTTTCCCTCCCCTCCCCTCCCTTCTCGACTAAACCCCTTTTCAAACACGCCGTCAAAACTCCCCCTGTATCATGAAAACTTTTCTTTCCTCGGTAGAGAAGGAATGGCAGGCCGTAAAAACCTCATTGGGGTCTTGATATAATAAACCCAGCCCTTTCCCCACCCCTCGTTTTCAGCCCTTTATTTATGACGACCGCGAGCCGTTACCTTATATTATCAGCAGCCAGCAAAATTTATTCATTCGCGCCACATCTCTTCATTTCTTGGTGCAGGGGCACCTACGTGCCATATTATTTCCTCCTAAGGACGTTCGCCAGTTTATTCTGGAGACTGAGACAAATGTGGCTAAGTCATTTCATCAAATATGCTTCAACTTACTATTGGCACCTATACCGTACGTCGAGACTTTTTTTGAGAACTTTCTCATCTATTACTAATCACCTTGCAGAGTATTTCCAAAGCATGTGTTTGTAGACTACATTGGCATGAATTGGACTTCTTTGCCAGTGATAACCATGTGGGTGAGAATCCCATATAATTCCAGTAGTCTCCGGTCTACGTTTTAACATCCCTTTTGCAATGATGTAAACTCTCATTACGAC
This sequence comes from Catajapyx aquilonaris, assembly GCA_000934665.2. Taxonomy (NCBI): domain Eukaryota; kingdom Metazoa; phylum Arthropoda; class Diplura; order Dicellurata; family Japygidae; genus Catajapyx; species Catajapyx aquilonaris. Next base: position 7,166 of record JYFJ02001976.1, on the reverse strand, counting down.
AGCACTATAATTATCTCCAGGCGTAATCACCACCTCATTATACTTACAAATCTGATCGCAATAAGCGCCCTGCAGGGAGATTATTGATCCCCAGTTAGTCTAAGACATAGAATGTTTTTTCGTATCCTCCTCAGACTTAAAGCGGAACTTGACATCAGGCAGATTGTCCCTATCTCCCAAGTAATTTCTTTTCCACCATTCAGAGATTAAGTTCTAGTATCGGTTTCATTCTCTTAATGCTGTGCATCCATCCGTATTATTTATTTGAATTTATTTTGCCTCATTCATTCGTGTTTACAATGTACTGAAGGCATGTTCTAATGATTATACGAGTACATTACGGACACTGGATTCAAATAATAACATTTTGTTTGCTTATTTTAAGGTAGGCCTACATACTTCAGCAAGGCTCATTAAAATTGATATTATGCCTAATATAAGGTACTAGTAAGTTCGTATTGTGTCGTGGAACTGGATTGTCCCAGTGGTAAGCAATTTTTGTCCTAAGCAGTAAGCTGTTAATATTAAAGCAGTACGTTACTTTGGAATCTGATACTTTTTGGGGACTGGTTATGACAAATATTATCTGATAATAATACTGATTAGAATTTCCAAAATTGATGGCAACAAAGATAACTACCTTGTAATAGCGTCCTGAAAATGCTGCGGCAATATACTGTACCTGCATACTGCACAGTATATGCACACCTGAGCGGTAAATATGACGTCAAATTCGAACAGTGATCAATTATGCATCTGCCAAAAGGCGAGAGCCAGCTGAGTGATATATCATACAAGGCCAGAAGTCAAACGGTGGATTGACGTGTTCGTGTTGGACAATTCAAATGCTCAACGCAGTCACAACTCAGGCGTGAATATGATGCATTTGATATACATTACGACTCGCGTGGTGCTCAAATAATATTGATTCGTAATGGCTACTTTCATTACATTTTCTAGTCGTGCTGAATTTCGTAATAGGAAAAACACAGGGCGAACCTGAACTCCTGGTCAAGCTGCCGCCAAAGTATTACTTGTCCCAAAATATAGGTCTCAGATGAACATTGCCTGCCCCTGGACATATACGGAAACCACCAATACAGCCGCATGAAAACAAAATATGACGAAAGTAGTACAGTACACATTCCAAGCAATATGTTTGTTATGAATTTATTGGAAAGGAATATTATTCTCATACCACACCAGTCTTTTCAAAATAACAAAAATTACTTTCAGCATAACGTCTTCATTATAACGTCTTAATTATTCAGCTATTACTTCCATCGCTGTATAGTGTATGAATTTCACATGTATGTACCAAGTAGGCTAAGCTGAGGCTAAGTTAATTAACAGTGTTGGGGGTGTTTAATATGCAGTGAAACGTCTCTGTTACGAACCCTGGACTTAGAAAAAAACTTCTTCATTTGCGGAATTTTTGTTTGGTCTCGGTTTGGTCTCCCAAGTAGCCTACTAAAGCTGCATTCCCTTGTGAAATCCTGTATGGTTCATGACACCAAGCACTCTTAAGCGGTCTACACACGGGCGGTTTTAGCACTGATTGTAGTCTAAACTAGTGCTAAAACTAATGGTGGTGTAGCCACTTTATATAAGTATCAGATCAGATTATTTCACAAAAAGCGTCAGCTTCAAAATATCTTCACTTATTCACATTACTATTATTATATTCGCACTGATATTGTAATATAGGGTATAATACATAAAAATTTATTAAAACTGCGTACCTATAGTAGTGGATGACAATAATATCAGAATTGGAGCATAGTAAGGTTCTCGTGCATGTTCACAGTTGCGTGTTTGCATGCGAGATAACCCGATTTATTAATATCTGTGGTCTCATTTTTAGATGGGTATATAATTGGCGAGAGCGATAAGATACGCCATGATAAATACACTACGACGAAAATGATAAATTCGCGTAAAATGCGGAATGGACATGAGGTCGTGTGGTCAAAAATTCCGATAAGTTTTTTTAACGTTTAGACTACAGCGCAAACACAGAGACAATTATGTACCCTATAATTGCCGTCAGAGTGACTGTCGCAGTTTCGAAATTGTGTCAGTGGTACAGACCCACCAACCCACACACCTTCATGCTATGTTATCCCGCATTAAGAATGACTTTCTAACGATATTGCAGAATCTTTCCTTGAATAATAATGTGCTCAGTAATCATGGTGTGTGACTGTAGCCTCGCATTGCCCCTGTATATTGTTTGTGCGACACTGCTGATTTGTCCCCGTTCTGCGACTGCGCAATGGGAGTAAGCAGCGCCTCTGGTGGGTGGGAGGAGGAACTATTCATTTGATTGCTGTCGTGCCGAATGCAAGCATTGGTCGCCTTCTCCCTCAGGTATCTCAACCCTTCCTCCTGCTCTACCCACCCGTCCCCTCCACCGCTGCGGGCCGCCGAATCGGTCGTTGAGTAGGCCTACTGTGTATAAGGTCTGGCAACTTGCCCTCTTATCACGTTGATCTTTAGAGACCCACCCGCTCGCTGATCCACTAAAGTGTATGGAGCGACACCCCAACACTGCGGCGAAAATTATTACTATTATTCAGAACGGATGATGAGAACGTGGATTCGAACAGTCCTGAATGCAAATAAGAAACGAACAGACCATGCCTATTAGAATATAATGGGCGGTTTGGGAGTCCGTGTTCCACCACCAGATTCGCTGTGTGTCGCCTGTTGGTTAAAGTAACTACAGGAACGGAACAAGTGCTGCAACTAAAGCGAAGCGGCAACCCACCTAACTATACTGATATGCCGATCTAAGGTCACGGGGGTTTGACGGAAAAACCTATATGGAAAAAAAGGAGTTGCAGTGGGGTGTTGAGTACGGAATCGCGGATATGTGAATGCATTCGGTAAGCTCTCTTCGCCAGCTCGTCTCAGGTCCATTGTGCTCTACCGTATTTTTACTGCTACAGGGAGGAGGAAGGGAGAGTGAGATGGGTGTACAGAAGGTTGTGTGTGGGCATCATCACTGGCAATGTCTTAAGCTATAAACATTACGGTCTCCACCGCAGTTAAAACTCCTTGGGAACAGATCGCAAAACCGTGCATATTTCCGTCTAGATCCGGGTTTGGACAGTTTCTCTGCAATAAATTAGTATTGGGTTGACAATTATTCCCAAAATGCATATCTTGGATAGTGTTGGCTGTCAGTTCTTCTGCCATACCTCCGGTGTCCGCCACTGACGCCACACTCCCACACAGTGGCCAAAATATCAGAAAAAACAAGATAGAAAATGATAGTTCCTCAACTACTGAACCGTATAAGAACGTAAAAAACACTTCTCCCCATGTTTTCGCGGCTACTGATTTCGATTTTTGGGTTATTTTGAAGCTATACCTACATGGTGTACTAAAAACACACTATGGAATTGACTAACGTGTATAATAAGCATTACAAGTAGGTGAAAATAACATTTCCCGATGTTTTCGCGGTCCTAATTATTTTGATTTTTTAGGTTATTTTGTACCAGGACATACAGAGTGTACCATAAAAATACCATCGAATTCAAGAACTTGTGGAATCTACGTTATAAGTACGGATAAGTGAAAATAATATTTTACCGTATGTTGGTGGATAATGATTTTGATTTTTAGGCTACACTGAACCCAGACCAAGAGCCTGTATCAAAAACCCCTTCAAATTTGAGATGTCGCGGAATAAATAGTACTGTATAACATGATAGAATTTGATATTATGCCTATATGTGTAGGTGAAAGTAATGTTTCCCCAGTTTTTACGGTCGCTGATTTAAATTTTGAGGAAACTTGCAACCCAGACCAACAAAATGTATCATAAACACCATAAACACTCCAAAAGTAACAGGAAATAATATACCAAATGCGCTGTTCAAACATTCAGCATTCTTCTGATTCATCGTAACGCGCCTGCTTTTGACATGATTGCATAATGTTAACAGAATATCTATAATGGGTACTTATTTCTTGGAAATCCGAGAAATTTCAACTGGTAACATTCCACAAATTTTCACAAATTTTTAAGTTCAATTAGGCATACAAAACGGAGTCAGTACGAGTCAGTGATGAAATTGGATTTAAGTTGACCAGAGGATAATAGGGAAACTATCCAAGTAAGTATCAGCGGCAGTGATCCGCAGCTGAAGGAAATATTCTACGTTATTCACTTTCAGGGGCCACTTCATATTCATGGTGCACTGAATTACTGCAGTATTGGTATTACGGTGCGACCCCACCTCACAAAATGCTACCTTCTCTCTAAAAAAAATAAGAGTTAAATTAACTCTTTTAAACCTTGAAAGTGGTCATTACCAAAAATGAGTTATAATAACTCTTTGCTGGAGTTAAAACAACTCTTTTAGTTCATTTCATCCTCCGAAAGAGTGAATGAATAACTCTTTCGGAGGATGAAATGAACTAAAAGAGTTGTTTTAACTCCAGCAAAGAGTTATTATAACTCATTTTTGGTAATGACCACTTTCAAGGTTTAAAAGAGTTAATTTAACTCTTATTGAGTTTTTTAACTCTATTTCTTTAGAGTGTTGGGACATAAATAATATTATTAGTCCCAAAGGAACCCTCTGGTTTGCTCTGGTTTGAGGCATAAAATACCTCAGAAAATCGCGATGGGTTAAGGAGAATTCACATATCTCACCTCATCTCACATATCCGTACTTACAATGTAGATTCCACAAGTTCATAAATTCGATGGTCTTTCTATGGTACACCCTGTATGTCCTGGTACAAAATAACGTAAACAATCAAAATTAGGACAGCGAAAACATCGTTTAATTTTATTTTCACCTACTTGTAATGCTTCTTATACACGTTCGTAGATTCCATGGTGATTTTTAGTACACCCTGTAGGTATAGCTTCAAAATGACCTAAAAATCGAAATCAGCGACCGTAAAAACAGGGGAAGCATTATAGTCCGGTCGAGAAACCGAAACCCGTGCGTTTTTTGAGGGGACCTTTTTTATGATCGCAGATCATTTTTGACATCCTAAGGATGAAATTTAGCCTGGGAGCCATTTTTGTAATCTTGGCGTTTGGCCGCCATCTTGAATCCAAAATGGCCGCCGCCTCCTTTCACGTTTTTGCTTATAACTCCGCTGTGGTGCATTTGAGAGCAATGTTCCCCTCTATAAAGGTTACAGAGAATTGTATGGCAGACAGTTAGGTGCCAAATATAACATCCTGGTGGTAGTAGTTCCAAAGTTACAGCCGGTTTTATGCGTGAAGACTGGAAAATTGAACAATTACGATGCCCTTTTTTACTGATAACTTTGTTTTTGTTTACCGACGAAAGATTTTGTCGAAACAAAAGTGTGAGAAAATGTAATTGCAAACATTTTCGTACCAAGACTGGCCTAATCGGATAATTAGGAGTGAAGTAATCTTACGTTTAACACATGTCCAATTAGCAAGTTATCTTCGGCGAAAAATAGGCAAATCATGAAACAAATTGTAATAGACACAAAGTAAGCTGTTTTAGACTCAGAAAACTATCCCGAACAACAGACCAAACGTCTAGGAAAATCTAAACATGGGAAAGCCGCCATATTGGCCGCCATCTTGGATTTCTGCGAAAGCAGTCCAGTGCGCATAACTTACGCTGTATGACTCCGATACCCTTCCAAAATATATCAAATGAAAGGTCTTTGAATAGGGAATGTTAATGCGTGGGAGCCACTCTTGTAATTTGGGCGTTTGGCCGCCATTTTGGAAAATGGAGGCCAGTCTTCGCGGTATGAGCACGTGGTATGAGGAAACACAAAAATCTCACACACTGCATGTATGGCGCTCAAAACGCGTAACTTTTTATAATGCGGGAATTTTAATAACATGGAGTATTGTTTATATCACTTGAAAAGCATTAATAGCAGGGTTTTTGTTTTGTTTTTGGCACACGAATATTTTTTAAGAATATTTACGCGTTTTGAGCGCCATATAACGTACATTGACAATTTTCATGTTTAAGATACCGTTGGATAGGTATTTAATCCTTCTATATGTTTCACTAGGTAACTGGTTGTAATCTGAAATAATAAAAACAAAAAAGCACATGTAAAAATGGTTTAGTGGGAAAATTTAACTTTGGTGTGTTATAACTGATTTATTATCAAATAATATCATTAGTATAATGTCCTTAAAGGAGAAAGAGTCTGTATCAGCATGGAAACTAGTGTTCTGAAAGCTATGTCATTAATTTTATGTTCGTAGCGCATGTGAAAGCCCACATCACAGATTATCCTAAAGTCAATCACTGCACTCTTCATCTGTATCGGTGTCTTCCATGGATGAGTCATACACAATCGGGTTGACGTCTTCTTCTGCTTCTGTTTCTAGGACAGATTCCCCTTCAAGGGTTTCGTTGGATTGATGCAACTGGACTCCACTTGGAAGTGAGGGTATGGTGTATGTGACGGATAGCAATCCATCTTGGTGCGATTCTCATCCGATGTTAGTAGGGTCCAGCCGTTTTGCAAGCCTTGCATTCTTATATTCATAAGCTTGCAAGTGACTTCGAAGACAGAGTTGTCTAAATGAATCCGGGTTGGGAAGCAATCTGCTGGCGGAATCATAATATCGCAACTGCCGCCATTTACGTGCTCGGGCTTCGCACAATCGTTTGTTCACTGGGTCATTGTAGATGATCCTAATCGTTAATACTCGTATTAAACTGCAGTTGAAGGAACATGGATTGCTACACGTCACGTACACCATACCCTCACTTCCAAGTGGAGTTCAGTTGCATCAATCCAACGAAACCCTGAATGGGAATCTGTCCTTATAGAAACAGAAGCAGAAGAAGATGTCAACCCGATTGTGTATGAGTCATCCATGGAAGACACCGATACAGATGAAGATACTAATGATATTATTTGATAATAAATCAGTTATAATACACCAAAGTTAAATTTTCCCACTAAACCATTATTTTTTACATGTGCTTTTTTGTTTTTATTATTTCAGATTACAACCAGTTACCTAGTGAAACATATAGAAGGATTAAATACCTATCCAACGGTATCTTAAACATGAAAATTGTCAATGTACGTTATATGGCGCTCAAAACGCGTAAATATTCTTAAAAAATATTCGTGTGCCAAAAACAAAACAAAAACCCTGTTATTAATGCTTTTCAAGT